>JAJQKJ010002275.1:17500-193679 GCA_029574335.1 Rana kukunoris
CTAGGTGGGCTTTATCGGCTGAACTAGGTGGGCTTTATCGGCTGAACTAGGTGGGCTTTATCGGCTGAACTAGGTGGGCTTTATCGGCTGAACTAGGTGGGCTTTATCGGCTGAACTAGGTGGGCTTTATCGGCTGAACTAGGTGGGCTTTATCGGCTGAACTAGGTGGGCTTTATCGGCTGAACTAGGTGGGCTTTATCGGCTGAACTAGGTGGGCTTTATCGGCTGAACTAGATGGGCTTTATCGGCTGAACTAGGTGGGCTTTATCGGCTGAACTAGGTGGGCTTTATCGGCTGAACTAGATGGGCTTTATCGGCTGAACTAGGTGGGCTTTATCGGCTGAACTAGGTGGGCTTTATCGGCTGAACTAGGTGGGCTTTATCGGCTGAACTAGGTGGGCTTTATGGGAACTAGGTGGGCTTTATCGGCTGAACTAGGTGGGCTTTATCGGCTGAACTAGATGGGCTTTATCGGCTGAACTAGGTGGGCTTTATGGGCTGAACTTGGGCTTTATCGGCTGAACTAGATGGGCTTTATCGGCTGAACAAGATGGGCTTTATCGGCTGAACTAGGTGGGCTTTATCGGCTGAACTAGGTGGGCTTTATCGGCTGAACTAGGTGGGCTTTATCGGTTGAACTAGATGGGCTTTATCGGCTGAACTAGGTGGGCTTTATCGGCTGAACGGCTGAACTAGGTGGGCTTTATCGGCTGAACTAGGTGGGCTTTATGGGCTTTATCGGCTGAACTAGGTGGGCTTTATCGGCTGAACTAGGTGGGCTTTATCGGCTGAACTAGGTGGGCTTTATCGGCTGAACTAGGTGGGCTTTATCGGCTGAATCGGCTGAACTAGGTGGGCTTTATCGGCTGAACTAGATGGGCTTTATCGGCTGAACTAGGTGGGCTTTATCGGCTGAACTAGGTGGGCTTTATCGGCTGAACTAGGTGGGCTTTATCGGCTGAACTAGGTGGGCTTTATCGGCTGAACTAGGTGGGCTTTATCGGCTGAACTAGGTGGGCTTTATCGGCTGAACTAGGTGGGCTTTATCGGCTGAACTAGGTGGGCTTTATCGGCTGAACTAGGTGGGCTTTATCGGCTGAACTAGGTGGGCTTTATCGGCTGAACTAGGTGGGCTTTATCGGCTGAACTAGATGGGCTTTATCGGCTGAACAAGATGGGCTTTATCGGCTGAACTAGGTGGGCTTTATCGGCTGAACTAGGTGGGCTTTATCGGCTGAACTAGGTGGGCTTTATCGGTTGAACTAGATGGGCTTTATCGGCTGAACTAGGTGGGCTTTATCGGCTGAACTAGGTGGGCTTTATCGGCTGAACTAGGTGGGCTTTATCGGCTGAACTAGGTGGGCTTTATCGGCTGAACTAGGTGGGCTTTATCGGCTGAACTAGGTGGGCTTTATCGGCTGAACTAGGTGGGCTTTATCGGCTGAACTAGGTGGGCTTTATCGGCTGAACTAGGTGGGCTTTATCGGCTGAACTAGATGGGCTTTATCGGCTGAACTAGGTGGGCTTTATCGGCTGAACTAGGTGGGCTTTATCGGCTGAACTAGATGGGCTTTATCGGCTGAACTAGGTGGGCTTTATCGGCTGAACTAGATGGGCTTTATCGGCTGAACTAGATGGGCTTTATCGGCTGAACTAGATGGGCTTTATCGGCTGAACAAGATGGGCTTTATCGGCTGAACTAGGTGGGCTTTATCGGCTGAACTAGGTGGGCTTTATCGGCTGAACTAGGTGGGCTTTATCGGTTGAACTAGATGGGCTTTATCGGCTGAACTAGGTGGGCTTTATCGGCTGAACTAGATGGGCTTTATCGGCAGAACAAGATGGGCTTTATCGGCTGAACAAGATGGGCTTTATCGGCTGAACAAGATGGGCTTTATCGGCTGAACAAGATGGGCTTTATCGGCAGAACTAGATGGGCTTTATCGGCAGAACAAGATGGGCTTTATCGGCAGAACAAGATGGGCTTTATCGGTTGAACTAGATGGGCTTTATCGGTTGAACTAGATGGGCTTTATCGGCTGAACTAGATGGGCTTTATCGGCTGAACTAGGTGGGCTTTATCGGCTGAACTAGGTGGGCTGGCTGAACTAGGTGGGCTTTATCGGCTGAACTAGGTGGGCTTTATCGGCTGAACTAGGTGGGCTTTATCGGCTGAACTAGGTGGGCTTTATCGGCTGAACTAGGTGGGCTTTATCGGCTGAACTAGGTGGGCTTTATCGGCTGAACAAGGTGGGCTTTATCGGCTGAACTAGATGGGCTTTATCGGCTGATGGGCTTTACTTGGGCTTTATCGGCTGAACTAGGTGGGCTTTATCGGCTGAACTAGATGGGCTTTATCGGCTGAACTAGATGGGCTTTATCGGCTGAACTAGATGGGCTTTATCGGCTGAACTAGATGGGCTTTATCGGCTGAACTAGGTGGGCTTTATCGGCTGAACTAGGTGGGCTTTATCGGCTGAACTAGGTGGGCTTTATCGGCTGAACTAGGTGGGCTTTATCGGCTGAACTAGGTGGGCTTTATCGGCTGAACTAGATGGGCTTTATCGGCAGATGGGCTTTACAAGATGGGCTTTATCGGCAGAACTAGATGGGCTTTATCGGCAGGTGGGCTTTATCGGCTGACAGGTGGGCTTTAGATGGGCTTTATCGGTGGGCTGAACTAGATGGGCTTTATCGGTTGAACTAGATGGGCTTTATCGGTTGAACTAGATGGGCTTTATCGGTTGAACTAGATGGGCTTTATCGGTTGAACTAGATGGGCTTTATCGGTTGAACTAGATGGGCTTTATCGGCTGAACTAGGTGGGCTTTATCGGCTGAACTAGGTGGGCTTTATCGGCTGAACTAGGTGGGCTTTATCGGCTGAACTAGGTGGGCTTTATCGGCTGAACTAGGTGGGCTTTATCGGCTGAACTAGGTGGGCTTTATCGGCTGAACTAGGTGGGCTTTATCGGCTGAACTAGGTGGGCTTTATCGGCTGAACTAGGTGGGCTTTATCGGCTGAACAAGGTGGGCTTTATCGGCTGAACAAGGTGGGCTTTATCGGTTGAACTAGATGGGCTTTATCGGTTGAACTAGATGGGCTTTATCGGCTGAACTAGGTGGGCTTTATCGGCTGAACTAGGTGGGCTTTATCGGCTGAACTAGGTGGGCTTTATCGGCTGAACTAGGTGGGCTTTATCGGCTGAACTAGGTGGGCTTTATCGGCTGAACTAGGTGGGCTTTATCGGCTGAACTAGGTGAGCTTTATCGGCTGAACTAGGTGGGCTTTATCGGCTGAACTAGGTGGGCTTTATCGGCTGAACTAGGTGGGCTTTATCGGCTGAACTAGGTGGGCTTTATCGGTAGAACTAGATGGTTGACGTAGATGGACGTTTATCGGTGGACGTAGATGGACGTTTATCGGTCTTTATGGACCTTGCTTTGGGTTACACAACTCCTGTAACATAATAAAGACGTTTTCTATTTTCGGCAGGCGCATGTTGAAAGGTTTTCTTCTTTTTTTTTTTTTTTTTCTTCTAAAAATAAACAAAATCCCGCAAGGCGGAGCGGAGATCTCGAATCTGACGAGCGCTCATTAAAAAACGAATTCCCGCGCGTCGATGGTCCTCGGTCCCTCCCGGTAGAGCCGCCGGCTAATGAGAACATCTGGTAGATGGATGGCGGAGCGCAGGAAGAATTCCATCGTCTGAGCGCGTCCCTTCCTTCCACCTATACGCTCCGTATCGGGATAGAGGAGACCGGCGAATCCACTCACAGCGCCCGGCGAAGCGCGTCGGAGCGGATTTAAAGGGATATTCGCTAATCTTTCCCGAGATTTTCCTTTTTTTCTTTTTTTTATAATCGGAGTGCCGACACATTAAAGGTTTTTTTTTTATTTTTTTATTCTCTATAAAGTCGGAGAATTCTATCAGCGGATTCTGTTGCTAGGAGACGAGGAAGGAAGAAGCTCTGCGGCCTTCAGAGAGGGATGAGAGATGAAAGGGGGGGATAAGGGGGCTCCCGACTTCACAAAACTCTAATGACGGCGAGCGCCGAATGTCGGGGAAGGGGTTGGTAATTGGCGAGTTTCTTTTTTTTTTTTTTTTTTTTTTTTTTTACTCTGGAAGAACGAACGTTTGTAGCAGACGGATTCAGAAGCTGAATCTTATTTTCTGTACCCTGGGGGAGGGGGGATACTTTGTACCTGACAAAGGCGGAAAATCACAGAGACGAAATCCGTTGAGATCTGAGGAGAGTCTGCGCCTTTTTCCGTCATCTGTCCTGGGGGGGGGGGGGGGGGCCACAAAAAAGAGTTGCGTCTGCGCAATAGATTTTAACCCTTTTAATACCGGCCACTTCCCTCCCCCACTGCAAGATACAGTTCCCCTTTAACCCCTTCAGTACCGGGCACTCCCCTCCACCCAGGCCAATTTTTAGCGCTGTCACACTGGGAGGAGCCTGTGATACTTGTGTACACGGGAGGAGCCTGTGATACTTCTATACACGGGAGGAGCCTGTGATACTTGTGTACACGGGAGGAGCCTGTGATACTTGTGTACACGGGAGGAGCCTGTGATACTTGTGTACACGGGAGGAGCCTGTGATACTTGTGTACACGGGAGGAGCCTGTGATACTTGTGTACACGGAGGAGCCTGTGATACTTGTGTACACGGGAGGAGCCTGTGATACTTGTGTACACGGGAGGAGCCTGTGATACTTGTGTACACGGGAGGAGCCTGTGATACTTGTGTACACGGGAGGAGCCTGTGATACTTGTGTACACGGGAGGAGCCTGTGATACTTGTGTACACGGGAGGAGCCTGTGATACTTGTGTACACGGGAGGAGCCTGTGATACTTGTGTACACGGGAGGAGCCTGTGATACTTGTGTACACTGGAGGAGCCTGTGATACTTGTGTACACGGGAGGAGCCTGTGATACTTGTGTACACGGGAGGAGCCTGTGATACTTATTTACGTGGATCAGATATAAAGAAGACAACCTCAAATTGCTTCTAGAATCCCAAGTCCGATGGTTGTGGGGGTGGGGTCAGAGTTAAATAATAAAATACGGGAATTCTGGAAATGATATAAAAAAGTGTTCTGGGAAGATAAGGGGATCTGGGAAGGAAGGGAGATTATCTCTAAGAAGAGAAGATCTGAGATTGGCGTTTGTATCGGCTTCTATGAGATCAGACATGCCGCTTCTTTTAAAGGAAAACTCCGCCTCCGGTCTCCACCAGCCGAGATGTAAGAGAATTAATATTATAGGAAACGTTTGTTTCCCGTCAGAGGTCACGAGTTTCTCTCCCCCCACCCCCCCCCCCCCCCCCCCCCCGTAGTTTGCAGTCACTTTTGGCGGTAGTCGGCGGGATTGAACCGGCCAGACCGCTCCTCCCCCTCGCCAATGATCATTCCTATATTTATTAATGTAACCTTTAGATAGGAAGCCGGCCGTGTCCTTCTATCTCTTCTATACTTTATTCTTTCAAAATGTCACCCAATCCGATCTCCTAGAAATGTTACATATTTATCTGTGAATATCATTAGGGCCTCATTTACATAAACAGGCAGAAGATATTCGTAATGTCCCCTCCCCCCACAGTCACATCAGTCTCTGTACAGAGGAGCTTACACTCTATTGCTCCCTCCCCCCCACAGTCACATCAGTCTCTGTACAGAGGAGCTTACACTCTATTGCTCCCTCCCCCCCACAGTCACATCAGTCTCTGTACAGAGGAGCTTACACTCTATTGCTCCCTCCCCCCCACAGTCACATCAGTCTCTGTACAGAGGAGCTTACACTCTATTGCCCCCCTCCCCCCCACAGTCACATCAGTCTCTGTACAGAGGAGCTTACACTCTAATGTCCCCTCCCCCCCACAGTCACATCAGTCTCTGTACAGAGGAGCTTACACTCTAATGCCCCCCCCCCCCCCCACAGTCACATCAGTCTCTGTACAGAGGAGCTTACACTCTAATGCCCCCCCCCCCCCACAGTCACATCAGTCCCTGTACAGAGGAGTTTACACTCCAATATCCCCTCCCCCCACAGTCACATCAGTCTCTGTACAGAGGAGCTTACACTCTAATGTCCCCTCCCCCCACAGTCACATCAGTCTCTGTACAGAGGAGCTTACACTCTAATGCCCCCCTCCCCCCACAGTCACATCAGTCTCTGTACAGAGGAGCTTACACTCTAATGTCCCCTCCCCCACCACAGTCACATCAGTCTCTGTACAGAGGAGCTTACACTCTAATGTCCCCTCCCCCCCACAGTCACATCAGTCTCTGTACAGAGGAGCTTACACTCTAATGTCCCCTCCCCCCCACAGTCACATCAGTCTCTGTACAGAGGAGCTTACACTCTAATGTCCCCTCCCCCCACACACATCAGTCTCTGTACAGAGGAGCTTACACTCTAATGTCCCCTCCCCCCACAGTCACATCAGTCTCTGTACAGAGGAGCTTACACTCTAATGTCCCCCCCCACAGTCACATCAGTCTCTGTACAGAGGAGCTTACACTCTAATGTCCCCTCCCCCCACAGTCACATCAGTCTCTGTACAGAGGAGCTTACACTCTAATGTCCCCTCCCCCCACAGTCACATCAGTCTCTGTACAGAGGAGCTTACACTCTAATGTCCCCTCCCCCCACAGTCACATCAGTCTCTGTACAGAGGAGCTTACACTCTAATGTCCCCTCCCCCCACAGTCACATCAGTCTCTGTACAGAGGAGCTTACACTCTAATGTCCCCTCCCCCCACAGTCACATCAGTCTCTGTACAGAGGAGCTTACACTCTAATGTCCCCTCCCCCCCCACAGTCACATCAGTCTCTGTACAGAGGAGCTTACACTCTAATGTCCCCTCCCCCCACAGTCTCTGTACGGAGGAGCTTACACTCTAATGTCCCCTCCCCCCCACAGTCACATCAGTCTCTGTACAGAGGAGCTTACACTCTAATGTTCCCCTCCCCCCCACAGTCACATCAGCCCCCCCCCCCACAGTCTCTGTACAGAGGAGCTTACACTCTAATGTCCCCTCCCCCCCCCCACAGTCACATCAGTCTCTGTACAGAGGAGCTTACACTCTAATGTCCCCTCCCCCCACAGTCACATCAGTCTCTGTACAGAGGAGCTTACACTCTAATGTCCCCTCCCCCCACAGTCACATCAGTCTCTGTACAGAGGAGCTTACACTCTAATGTCCCCTCCCCCCACAGTCACATCAGTCTCTGTACAGAGGAGCTTACACTCTAATGTCCCCTCCCCCCCACAGTCACATCAGTCTCTGTACAGAGGAGCTTACACTCTAATGTCCCCTCCCCCCACACAGTCACATCAGTCTCTGTACAGAGGAGCTTACACTCTAATGTCCGCTCCCCCCACAGTCACATCAGTCTCTGTACAGAGGAGCTTACACTCTAATGTCCCCCCCCCCACAGTCACATCAGTCTCTGTACAGAGGAGCTTACACTCTAATGTCCCCCCCCACAGTCCCAGTCCTGTACAGAGGAGCTTACACTCTAATGTCCCCTCCCCCCCACAGTCACATCAGTCTCTGTAAAGAGGAGCTTCGGGACTTAAAAATCTCCATAGGCGACACTTTAATTTTTTTTTACAGGTTACCAGTTTAGAGTTAGACGAGATCTAGTGCTAGAATTGTTGCTGGCGCTCTAACGCACGCGGCGATTTCTCACATATGTGGTTCAAACGGCGTTTACATATGTCGGCGGGACTCGCGCGTGCGTTCGCTTCTGCGCGCGAGCTACCGGGGACTTTTTAATTTTTTATTTTTTTTTACATATTTATTTATTTCCACTTTTTTTTATCACTTTTATTCCTATTACAAGGAATGTAAACATCCCTTGTAATAGAAATGTGTGTGACAGGTCCTCTTTATGGAGAGAGGCGGGGTCAATAAGACCTTCCCCCTCCCCCCCACATCTCTCCTCCAGCCTGGAAAGCATGAGATCGGTGAAAAAAAATTCACCGATCTCATGATTACTGTTGCTTACTAGCCGCAATCACGGATCTGTTTACTTCCGGGGACCCGGGCGTGACGTCACCACATGGCGCCTGGGTCCTCCGATGGTCATAGAGATGACTGGTTACCATCTGGTCACCTGTCATCTCTATGCTTCCTGCCTGCGCCGGACGATTCTTTCTCCGGGCCCCCGATGTCACTGGAGAAGCGCGGGAGGGCGGGGTTGTCCCCTCCCGCCGCCTATAAGAACGATCAAGCGGCGGACTCCAGGACAGGTACGTGTCCTAAATTTAAAAGTCGGCAGCCACAGTTTGTATAGCTGCTAACTTTTAATTTTTAAATTCTTTAATGCATAGAAGAGGCAGTTCCTTAGCTATGTTAATTATATTCCTGTTTACAGTTTGCATTGTTAGGGTAACGTGATCGGGTTCTACCTGATCTTCTGTGCTATAAATTCTGGGTTAATTTTTTTTTTTTTTTTATATATAATCTTTATTTTTTTCAAATTTGAAGACAAAACAATATGACTTCACAACAAAACCAAAACAATCGGAGGGAGGGGTCTGGGTGAGTTTTTAATAAAGAGAGTTCCAGTTTGCACCTAAGCTATTATCGGCTAGTCTTGAATGCTCAGCTACAATACCCGCTTCCTGGTTCCAGGCTGGAGGAAGCTGTATCTTTGACGGAGGCACCCAAGCTGGTTGCTGGACGTCTCAGATCGGTACCCCTTTGGGCGCGTTTTTGAAGCAGTGCGCCTTTTACACACCTTTTTTATGCGGTTTGGCTCGACAACTGGTAGCATGCCACTCACGTGTGACATGGCCCAATAGAAATAATTGTCGGGCGTTGTCATGCTTCTGGAAACACGTGACGCGACACTCAGGTGTGAAGGAGGGGCTAATGATCATAATAGTAATAAAAGACTTGCAATTAAAGAGAGACCGTCCGAAAGCAAACAATGCATAGCTCTTTAATGCATAGAAGGAGCAGTTCCTTAGCTATGTTCATTATATTCCTGTTTACAGTTTGCATTGTTGGGGTAACGTGATCAGGTTCTACCTGATCTTCTATGCTACTAATTCTGGGCGAGTTTTTAATAGAGTTCCAGTTTGCACCTAAGCCATTGTCGGCTAGTCTTGAATGCTCAGCTACAATACCCGGTTCCTGGGTCCAGACTAGAGGAAGCTGTATCTTTGACGGAGGCACCCAAGCTGGTTGCTGGACGTCTCACAGATCGGGCGCATGCGTCTTCAGGCGTTTTTGAAGCAGTGCGCCTTTTACACACTTTTCACACGGCTTTGCTCGACCACTGGCAGCACAGCGCTCAGATGTAAACGGGCCCAATAGAAATAATTGTTGGGCGTTGTCGTGCTTCTGGAAACACGTGACACGTTTCTCAGGTGTAAAGGAGGGGCTAATGATCATAATAGTAAAAGCAATGAGTGATAAAAATTAGACTTTGCTCATAATAATAATACAAAAAACTGGAGAAAGGGGTGGAGCCAAGGTGGGCTGTGAGTGGACAATCAACTAATAAAGTTTCACAGTAGCATCCATCATGGAAAATGAGACCTCCTTGTTCTTTCAGCTTGGTGTGTAATCTGAGCTTTATTATCATATCACACATTTGGGGGGGCCAAATGTTCCTGGGTTCACCCAGACTCGGGTCACTGGGTTCATCAGCAACTCCCCGCTGATAGGGAGACGCTCGATCCCGCTCGGCCGTCACGCTACACATTCGTCGCACTCATCCCCTCCTCTGCACACAGAAACATTGCACTTTAGGACCCAGCGCCGAGTTACTTTGCAGCTTACAGCCGGAGAATCTTGTCAAATTTAGTTCTGCAAATGTGCCGGGGGTGGACCGCTGTTTTGTCAATACGTCCCTCACTGTTTATATTTATAAAGTGCTGAATTCAGTCGATGCCTCTTACCAGCGGCTAATTTACTTACCAGGCTGCATTTTTCGACTTGTACAGATCTGCCTCCACTCTCAACCAACACGACTCGCAGATCTGCGTACACTTCCATAACCTGGGTGTCACAGAGTCCAATGGGTTTGCCAAAAGAAAGAATACAACGTCAGCTGTTTGCTTTCAGACAGTCTCTCTTTAATTGAAAGTCTGTATGGATCCTCCTCTCTGTCAACAAGACCTAGAGATCTGTGTCCACTTCCATAAACTGGGGGTCACTGGTGTCAGAGTGTAATGGGTTTGCCAAAGAGAGAATACAGCAGTAGCTGTTTGCTTTCAGACTGTCTCTCTCTAATTAAAAGTCTGTACAGTTCTGCTTCCTTTCTGAATCAATGCGACTCACAGATCTGACTTGTACAGATCTGCCTCCACTCTCAACCAATGTCTGGCAGCTTACCTTTTCTTCTATGTGTCCATTAGAGGCCTGACTCTCTTTCTGGCTTTCTTTTATCATCTCTCCTCCCTGTATAGCTCCACCCCAGGCCATCCCAGGAACTCTATATTAACTAGTGCACTGCAGGTCTGCTTTGCTGTTCAACTTTGTTTGTTAGCTTTGTTAACCTTTCTGTGTACCGATTTTGGCTCGTCTCTGACTACTCCTGTTTGCCTGTGACCCTGACCTTTGGCCTGTCCCTTGGTTACCCTCGTCTGCCTGTTGCCCCAACTTCGGCTTGCCCATCACCATTCCTTGTGTCCCCAGTGGCTGCTATCCCTCTTTCCCTAAGGAGAGTGACCTGGGGGACTCCAGGGGCCGCGACCTGGGTTCAGTTGCAGCCAAGGCCATCCTCACCACTAGAGGCTTTGCTGAACATGTCTCCATCGGGGTGCATTTTTCACCTGGCCACAGGTGACCTGACATTACAGATCTGTGTGCACTTCCATAATCTGGGGGTCACTGGTGTCGCAGAGTCCAATGGGTTTGCCAAAGAAAGAATACAACGTCGGCAGTCTTGTTTTCAGACGGTCTCTCTTTAATTGAAAGTCTGTACAGATCCGCCTCCTCTCTGTCAACAAGACATAGAGATCTGTGTTCACTTCCATAAAATGGGGGGTCACTGGTGTCAGAGTGTTAATGGGCTTGCTAAAGAGAGAATACAGCAGCAGCTGTTTGCTTTTAGACCATCTCTCTCTAATTGAAAGTCTGTATAGAGCTGCCTTAGCACAGCAGGATGGTAGGACGGGGGGATTATTGCAGTAATGCTCCAATCACGGCCACTGCTGTTCTCTCACCCCCAGACTCTACAATTAAAGTGCACGTAAAGCCGCCTTCTTATTGGCTCCCTTTTGGTCTGTTAAGTATATTATTGGAAGGGTTTTTCTTTGTTTAGCTTGGTGTGTAATCTGAGCTTTATATCCTATCACACATCTAGGGGTCCTGGCTCCACCCGGACTTTTTTACAGGTTCCTATTTCATAAATGGTAGATTTATTTATACCGAGGGACAATGTTGGGAAAAGCGGAAGAAAATGTAGGAAGAATGTAACAAAAAATATAAAACGTCCACGTTGGACGTCCGGGTGGCTGATCTGTCCGGCGCTCGGGAAGACTGCTTCACAGGCCAATTCACAACCTTTCTGCAGTCCTCAGCATCTCATAAATCACGTCAGCGCGCCCCCCCCCCCGCTCTGCGCTCCGTATCACCGCCGCCGCCGCGGTGGGAGCCGGCGACTCTGCTGCACAACGCGCACAGCACTCCGGAGCTTCGTCCCGTAGAGCGCGTTCTGAACCAACATGATAATCAGTCCCGGGGAGGCGACTGACAATGACAAATCCGCTGACCTTCAGGCTTCCCGCTTCTACTATCCCGCACATTCATTACAATCCGAGTGTCCTTTGTAATTTCCCGGAAATTATACACACCGCCTTCCGTGATGGAGAACGCGGCGCGGGATTCACTCCGTTAATTCGCTCTTCTTCCAGGATGGAGGACGAGATCTGCCTTATAAAAAAAAGTGACCCTTTAGGGTGAGAATTACACGGGAGGACTTGAAAAAGTTTACATTATAGGGTGTGCGATTCGTACGAACGGGCGTGTACATTCGTTCTTTCTGAATTCTGGCTAAATCGAATGTTATAAGGCTATTTCCTCTCCAGGTTGGAATGCCGTCTATTCCTACAGCGTGAAGTCAATCAGAAAATACTGCATTATGGGCTGTGTGTGTTTTAGATGTAAGGGGCCAAGGCCATCATAGGGTGGGGGCCTTGACTGCACAGGCATCGGGCTCTACATGATTCTTCACCCTTTATCTCCCCCACCCATAGACCCGCCCTTTATCCCCCCCACCCATAGACCCACCCTTTATCCCCCCCACCCATAGACCCGCCCTTTATCCCCCCCACCCATAGACCCGCCCTTTATCCCCCCCACCCATAGACCCGCCCTTTATCCCCCCACCCATAGACCCGCCCTTTATCCCCCCACCCACAGACCCGCCCTTTATCCCCCCCACCCATAGACCCGCCCTTTATCCCCCCCACCCACAGACCCGCCCTTTATCCCCCCCCACCCATAGACCCGCCCTTTATCCCCCCCACCCATAGACCCGCCCTTTATCCCCCCCACCCATAGACCCGCCCTTTATCCCCCCCACCCATAGACCCGCCCTTTATCCCCCCCACCCATAGACCCGCCCTTTATCCCCCCCACCCATAGACCCGCCCTTTATCCCCCCCACCCATAGACCCGCCCTTTATCCCCCCCACCCATAGACCCGCCCTTTATCCCCCCCACCCATAGACCCGCCCTTTATCCCCCCCACCCATAGACCCGCCCTTTATCCCCCCCACCCATAGACCCGCCCTTTATCCCCCCACCCATAGACCCGCCCTTTATCCCCCCACCCATAGACCCGCCCTTTATCCCCCCCACCCATAGACCCGCCCTTTATCCCCCCCACCCATAGACCCGCCCTTTATCCCCCCCACCCATAGACCCGCCCTTTATCCCCCCCACCCATAGACCTGCCCTTTATCCCCCCACCCATAGACCTGCCCTTTATCCCCCCACCCATAGACCCGCCCTTTATCCCCCCACCCATAGACCCGCCCTTTATCCCCCCCACCCATAGACCCGCCCTTTATCCCCCCCCACCCATAGACCCGCCCTTTATCCCCCCCACCCATAGACCCGCCCTTTATCCCCCCACCCATAGACCCGCCCTTTATCCCCCCCACCCATAGACCCGCCCTTTATCCCCCCCACCCATAGACCCGCCCTTTATCCCCCCCACCCATAGACCCGCCCTTTATCCCCCCCACCCATAGACCCGCCCTTTATCCCCCCCACCCATAGACCCGCCCTTTATCCCCCCCACCCATAGACCCGCCCTTTATCCCCCCCCCCCCCATAGACCTGCCCTTTATCCCCCCACCCATAGACCCGTCCTTTTATCCCCCCCACCCATAGACCCGCCCTTTATCCCCCCCACCCATAGACCCGCCCTTTATCCCCCCACCCATAGACCCGCCCTTTATCCCCCCCACCCATACCCATAGACCCGCCCTTTATCCCACCCGCCCTTTATCCCCCACCCAAAGACCTATCTTCACCCTCCACCCATAGACCAGCCTTTCACCCTCCACCCAAAGGCCCGCCTTTCGCCCTCCACCCATAGCCCCACCATTTATCCTCCACCCATGGACGCGCCCTTCTTCCCCCACTTACACGTCGTAGACCCGCTTCTCATCTCCCACCCGTAGACCCACCTTTTATCCCTTCACCCCTAGGCACGCGTTTTGTCTGTTTTTGAGTTTCCGTCAGTGATGAACGCATTTTCTCTTTAGATGGCAACATTGTAACTTTGCAGCAAGTCACAAAGTGAGAGGCGGCTGCAGGGGCTGATCTGTGTTCGGGGGGGGGTCTGGGACCTGCGTGAGAGGCAATGGATACCGGGAAGTGTTCCGCCCACACATTTATGAATTTCAGTCTGAATATCTAGGTCCTCTTTTATTATGCACCCCCCCCCCCCACATATTTCAGGCGTATCTGTTTTACATTGTGTTCCATGGAAACGTCTTGCTTGCTCCGCGATCGTGACCGGATCATCAATGCACCAGATCGAGTCGTTTTTATTCGCGGCGTTCGTCTTCGGAAACCCGGCTGTGGAATTTAAATGAGCGCGTCTCTCGCCGACGAGGAGCTCGCTTCATATTTAGCCGTTTATCAGCCCTGAAATGAGATCGCAATTTTCCCCAAATTGTCAGTTTAACGGGAGAGACACTTTTTATGGTAATGAGGAGATAAATGCGACTGACGAAAAAACACGGGGCCGTAATTTACCGCCGGAGCAGCCGAACGACGCCGCGGCTTCGTGAGGAAATGACGGGGTTAAATCTTCAGGTTTGGGATCGAGTTGGAAATGTTTCCCTCTCCAGCGCTGAGAGCCGCCGTCGCCGCTGCTGAGTGTCCTGTTGACATTTATCATAAACGCCGTTCCTTACTTCTCAGGAGAACTTCGCCGTCTCCTCCTCCTGATGATAATTCCGAGTCTAGACGCAATATTTTTAGACTTTTCGTTAAGTGGCTTTGAGTGCGCCCGCTTTCCATCGCTGCTTTGCGAAATTACAAGTGTGAACCCAAAAATTTAGTTTTCAGTTCAATCCTACTGTCCCAAATTTTGCCTGGGAAAGTCCCGCATCTCGGCCCTCTGTCCCGCCAATGCTGTGTCCCGGATTTGCCCGGGACAGTCCTGCACTTTGCTCCTCTGTCACGCCAATGCTGTGTCCCGGATTTGCCCGGGACAGTCCTGCACTTTGCTCCTCTGTCACGCCAATGCTGTGTCCCGGATTTGCCCGGGACAGTCCCACATCTCGGCCCTCTGTCCCGCCAATGCTCTGTCCTGGTTTTGCCTGGGACAGTCACGCATCTCGGCCCTCTGTCCCACCAATGCTGTGTCCCGGATTTGCCCGGGACAGTCCTGCACTTTGCTCCTCTGTCACGCCAATGCTGTGTCCCGGATTTGCCCGGGACAGTCCCACATCGCGGCCCTCTGTCCCGCCAATGCTGTGTCCCGGATTTGCCCGGGACAGTCCTGCACTTTGCTCCTCTGTCCCGCCAATGCTGTGTCCCGGATTTGCCCGGGACAGTCCCACATCGCGGCCCTCTGTCCCGCCAATGCTGTGTCCCGGATTTGCCCGGGACAGTCCTGCACTTTGCTCCTCTGTCACGCCAATGCTGTGTCCCGGATTTGCCCGGGACAGTCCCACATCTCGGCCCTCTGTCCCGCCAATGCTGTGTCCCGGATTTGCCCGGGACAGTCCTGCACTTTGCTCCTCTGTCACGCCAATGCTGTGTCCCGGATTTGCCCGGGACAGTCCCACATCGCGGCCCTCTGTCCCACCAATGCTATGTCCCGGATTTGCTCGGGACAATCCCGCATCTCGGCCCTCTGTCCCACCAATGCTGTGTCCTGCATTTGCCCGGGACAGTCCTGCATCTCGGCCCTCTGTCCCACCAATGTTCTGTCCTGGTTTTGCCTGGGACAGTGACGCATCTCGGCCCTCTGTCCCGCCAATGCTGTGTCCCGGATTTGCCTGGGACAGTCCTGCACTTTGCTCCTCTGTCACGCCATTGCTGTGTCCCGGATTTGCCTGGGACAGTCCTGCATTTAACATCCTCCTATTTACCATCTACCTTCGCCCTCTCCTCGCCTCGATAGCGGGGTTGGGACTCCCCTTTCAGTCGTATGCTGACAACACCCAACTCTTTTCCAGAATTTCGGCCGACTCTCCTGCGTCTGAGGCCAGGTGGATTGAGGGATTGGACGCCATCAAAAGATGGATGGGGCTCCATTTCCTTCAGCTCAACCGGGCCAAAACGGCGGTGCTGACACGCTGGTACCGCACACCGACCCTACTTGGCAAACTGTTCCAAACGACTTCAGACCTGTGCTGGCGCTGCCAGACCGAGAGGGGCACACTGCTCCATATCTTCTGGTCCTGCCCACGACTAAGACTCTTCTGGACGGAAGTCAGAAGGATATCCCAAAAATTTACAGACAGACAACTTCCCGACGACCCAGCCTTCCTACTGTTGCATGCCAATGACATCCCCACGCGCGTGTATAAAAAATCCATTATTAGACACCACCTTGATGCCGCTAAAGCTTGCATCCCCATCTGTTGGAAATCCTCAGAACCACCGACTACGGAAAGTGGACGACATAAATAAGATGGAAGATCTGATTCTCTCGAGCCAGGACAGACAGGAAGTTCGCACACAAACATGGCGACTGTGGAACATCTACACCTATTCAGATGAAGGACAAAGTCTTAGAAACCCGACCCAGCCCCAGGGGTCTACTCCCTAGATAGGGCCTCTTAGACATATGGATCCATGCTCGCGGGTGCTTCCCCCCCCCTCCCCTTGCCTACCCCCCCGACTGGGACTTTTCCCCACGGGGAGGCTCCACTTTCTGACTTCTCAGGCTACGCCTGGGAAGCTTCTCCTTTCTACTGTCCCTCCTCTCTTTCTGCTCTTGCTAACTTTCAGAATATTAGGAAAAAGTGAGCGGATCTGCGGATCCCTGGTTACAAGCCGCATCCCATGGGGTCACTGAATCTTACCACTACAGTGTTTGCGGTGTAATACCGGTACAGGGTAGCTACTTACCGCTATGCGATGACCTAAGGGATAACCTATTTGTCCTTAGTAACAGTATATTCATGACTAAATTGTGTTTGTATATGCATCTCTGGATAACACTGTTTCCTGACGCATTCATGGCAGCACACACTGGGTTGTGACTCCGCCCCCACAACCTGACAGGATTGGTTAGCTATAAATTTGAAGGGGAGACGCCCCGCATCATTCTCTTTTTTCATCCTCACCTGACAAGATTGAATGAACAAGCAAAAAGCATGCCTCTTAACGCAAATCGCCCCAGCAGGTTCAGCCTCTCCTGTTTGGAAGTCCCTCCTGTACAGTCTCTAAATGAGCTTTATGGTGGGAACCCCGTTCTGGTGGTCTCAGGGGCTTTGGAATTATACTGGCATCTGTAGCAAGCTTTAAAGAAGCTTCAAATCTCGCAGTGGCCCCCACTTTCGCTCTGTCTTTCCTTCCAGTGCAGTGTGTCCTTCCACAAAGGTATTTGTATCATTACATTTACCACCTAAGGTGTGTGCAGGCATGTCCCAGATCAGCCTGGGCTAATTGATTACACACAAAAAAAAAAAAAGGAATAAATAGGATAGAAGATATTATACAAGCGCCCAGAGGCGATTCAGTTTGCATGTGCCGCGCTATATAAGTTTTCATCATTCATTCATTCAATACATTTATATATTAATGTATAACATACCATAGAAGAAAGTGTATCCATAATTTAACAATTAATATAATCAAAAAAAAAAAAAAAAAAAAGGATAGATATATGTATATAAAATTATTATATTAATTTAATAAATAGAAATGTTGGGGGGAAACATATTGTAATGTTTTCCCTTCTCTCTTTTTTCCCACCTTTTCGGGCTGTCTCTCTGCTATCCTCATGGGAGCCACTGCCCTCGCAGACCACCATCAGCTGACCAGGTATAGAGCCGTCCAGAAGGTGGTAAGTAGAGGGGAGACAAAAAAGAGAGCCTGGCCACTGACGCTACAGTTTTGGTAGCCCTATCGGGTCAAGAGACGCAAGTTTGCGGCACAGAGGGAGATTCCAGCCATGCTTCCGGCAGAAGGCGCAAGAAATCGCTCAAGGTTACCCTCTTGATTTCTTCAATCAAGGCATAGCCGCTCGCGTCACAGCACTCCCGTCATAGTTGGTCCCACCGCAGACGATTACCTTCATCCCAGACAGAGCTATCTTACCCGCACCACGGCAAATGTTTGCCAAATATGCGGGGCGCCATCCTTGCCAGGGGAATTGGCCTGCCACTCGTGCTTCATCGAAGTAACCAAGGATTCAGAGGCCAGAGTAGATACTGAGCTCCCAGGAGAATCGCCACAGGGATCATATGTGGGCGATCCTTCCCCAAGCACATCGCCCGGCCGTTACGCCAGGGTGCAGTAACCCTCTCTAAGAATGAGGAGTGTGAGCAGGCGTCGGACTGTCTCTTTTTGGTTGAACCATTTGCCCATTCACTCAAGGAAGCGATCGGCTGGGAGGAGGTTATGGCAGAACTTCTGAAGGTTCAGAAATATTTCCCGGTGCTGAAAAGGGGGTCCTGAATCATTTCCCTTCATCGAAGAGCTGGAGAACCTCATAAAGGATAAGTGGGGGGGGTCGCATAAGCGGCCCAGTATGAGCAACAAGTTTGCAGATTGTACCCCTTGTGGTAGTCTAAGATCGATTCTTTGATCAATGCAACTACGGTCGATTCATCTTTAATGCGACTCGCTAGAGACGTTTCTCTACCGATTGAAGACGCAGTTACCTTCCGGGACGCTCTTGATCATAAAATCAATATAGAACTGAAGAAAGCCTGCTCCACGACAGGAGCCGCTTGTAGGCCGGCTATCACCACAGCGGCAGTCGCTAAAACTATCGCTGCATAGGCAGCTAATGTTGAGAATCCCATTCTAGAAGGAGCCGACCAGGGGAAGATATTCTCCTCCCTGCAGGAAAATTAAGTTGGCTTACGGCTCCTGAGGGGGCGACTTCATGGCTGGGAAGAGCCTTATGGCTGAGACCCTGGATAGCGAAGGCAGCGTCAAAATCAACTGGTGCAAAATTCCATATGGCGGCTCAAGTGTATTCGGCACAAAGATGGACTCGGCCATCTCCAAGGTTACCGGGGGAAAGTCTGGGCTGATTTCTCCGATAGGAAAACCAGAGCCCCAGAAGGGCCCTGCTTACAGGCGTGATCTTCCTGTCAAGTACAGGGATGTTAGATCCTACCGCCCCGGCAGGGAATTTAGGAGGGACTGGAAGACTCGACCCTCCTTCATGTAGATACAGTAAGCCAATCACAGCTGGGGAACAGCAGAAGTCCTTTTTGAGGGTCCGTCTGCCCACCCAGCTCAGGTGAGCACCAGACTCAAGAGATTCGCTCGGATATGGGCAACTCGTATAACAGATCCATGAACACTATCCTCTATCAAGAACGGTCACAATTGGAAATTCATGGGCACATTGCCAGGGAACACATTCCAGCCTACCAAGTACTTCCGCACCAGAAAGGGAGGGGGTTTTATTCCCCTTTATTTCTGGTACAAAAAAAAAAAAAAAAAACGGGGATCTACGTCCAGTCTTGGACCTAAAGAATTTCAACAGACGATCAAAATAGAGGCCCTCAGATTGGAAAAGCCTTCAGTCCATTTTGTTGTCAGTGGACGTGGGAGACTGGATGCTATCTCTAGATTTTTCGGGCGTTTACCTTTACATCCCAGTTCATCTTACCTTCCAGAGGTCCCTTCGGTTCTCAATCGATCAATCCCATTTCCAATTTTGGTGCCCCCCATTCGGCATCGCCTCAGCACCCAGAGCATTCGGCAAGTTAGGGTGTTCCTAGGGGCAGAATAAAATACCAGGTTGTACCGGGTGCAACTCCCTCAAGAGAGGCTGAAGCCCTTGCTCCAGAAGATACAAAGTCTGCTATCATCCAGACGTCTAACTGTCAGAGCCTGCCTCAGTACCCAGGGGTCCATGTCAGCATCCATACCCTTGATACAGTGGCCCTGTGGCACATGCGAGTCTTACAGAACTCCTTTCTCAGGCAGTGGAATAGAACGTCAATACTCCAAACCATTCACATCCCGAACTGGGTAAAGCAATTAGTATGGTGGTGGACACACCCGTCCGACCTCAGGGAGTCCATTCCAAAAGTTCCCCCTAGTCCAGAAGTAGTAACATCGGACGCCAGCCAGGGGTGATGGGGTCCACACTATCTAGACTGAGTAGCCCAAGGACAGTGGCATTTTCGGCTCAAGGCATAGTGTAAAATATTTTAGAGCTCAGAGCAGCCTTTCAGGCCCTCCTGGCCATTGCGCCTCTTCTATAGAGGAAGAGTGTCCTGATCAGGATGGACAACAAGTAGCGGTGTCATGTATCCAGAGACAGGGGAGCATCAGGAGTCGCACGCTTCATAATGGAAGGGGCACAAGTGCACCTGTTAGATCTGTGGGGAGTATGCGTCCCAGCAACACAGAATTCGTTGGCCAACTACCTAAGCCGAGAGACACTTTCAAACACACGAACGGTCCCTGAACCAACAGGTATTCTCCATTCTTACGAAAACTAGTACCAGAACCAGAAGTCGACCTAGCGGCCACGCCAAAGAACTCAAGTGTCAGAGGTTCCTGTCCAGAGCCCACTTTCCATTACCTGAAGGGACAAACTGCCTAGTTCTTCCATGGAGCTGCGAGCTAGGGTACATTTTTCTTCCAACTTCTCGGATTACAAGATTCCTGTCCCGACTTCGGAAGTCCTCAGCCACAGTTATTGTACTAATACCGTTCCGGCTGAGGAGGCCATGGTTTACGACCCTGCTACAACTAGGTACGCGGCCTCAATACATCTTCCAGTAACCTGGGATCTCATACATCAGAGGCAATTCTTCCATCCAGCCCAGAGAAGCTGCATTTGCCAGCTTTGAAGCTGAGAGGGCTAGGTTAGGGGAACTAGGATACTCTCAGGAGGTAATATCAACCTTAGTACAAGCTCTAAGGAGCTCCACTGATGTCACCTATACTAGGATCTGGGAGAGGTTCGTGTCATCGCAGCAAAGACATTGGAATCCCATCTCAAATTCTTGAATTTCTTCAGTCAGGGTTTAACAAGGGCCCGGGCTTGGGTACCCTGAAGGTGCAAGTATCTGCCCTTTCAGCCATGACGGGTACTAGATGGGCTCTTCATCATCTGGTCACTCTGTTCCTCAGGGCCTACGTAAGATCAGACCACCTAGGAGGCCAGCCTTTCCAACAGGGGATCTCTGTGTAGTACTCGAGGCCCTGTCCAATCCACCTTTTCTCCATTCAACTTAGTCTCACCGTGGAACCTAGCTCTGAAGATGGCTTCCCGTATTGCTATCACCTCAGTTAAGAGGGCGCCGGAGATACAAGCACTTATGGCTATGGAACCCCTATTCAGTGTTCTTCCCTGACAGAGTGGTTCTGAAGCCCTCAGACCATTTTTATCCAAGGGTAACTTCCTCCTTTCATTATAACCAGGACATCGTCCTTTCGTCTTTTACTAATGAGAGGGGCGAGTCCCATGACTAGGATGTCAAGTCTACCATCTCCAGTTACGTCACAGCTACATCTCAGGAAGACGGATTCTCTCTTGATTATCCCACACGGGAGCAGACGAGGTCAGCCAGCTACCTCCCGTACCATTACCTCTTGGTTGTTAAAGCTATCAAGGAGACCTATTCCATCCAGCAACTTACGCCTCCTAGAGGGGCATTAGGGCTCATTCGACAGGGGCAGAGGCCACTTCTTAGGCAGCATATTGCGGGACTTCACCGGAAACCATAGGCAGAGCAGCAACTTGGTCTTCCCAACACATCTTCATTTCTCACTACAGAGTGAATTCTGCTCTCCTGGCTACCGCCGACTTCGGCAGATCTGTTCTTAGAGCCAATTCCTCAGCGCTATAAAGAATAAATATTACTGTTTTCTTGCACCCTCCCGACTGGCGAGTTATATCCCAGTGTGTGCTGCCATGAATGCGTCAGGAAAACGGAAAATTGTATACTCACCTTTCCGTAATTTTCCTTTCCTGACGCATCTTCATGGCAGCACACAGATGCCCACCCTGCTGTTTTATGATGATATATACAGAGAATGATGCGGGGCGTCTCCCCTTCAAATTTATAGCTAACCAATCCTGTCAGGTTGTGGGGGCGGAGTCACAACCCAGTGTGTGCTGCCATGAAGATGCGTCAGGAAAGGAAAATTACGGAAAGGTGAGTATACAATTTTCCGTTTTTTTGAATATTGCTATGTTCCGTGTGAAACGCTCTTTGTTGTGTGTAAATAAAGATTTTTGAAAAAAAAAAAAAAACGGTCCGGCAAAATTCTGGGAGAGGTTCTGGTGTTATCATGGCCCGACGAAGGTGGGGAGGTCCCACGGTGAGGAGGCTGGGCGTCCACATTGATGAGGGCCTAACCCTGGGACCACTCGTGGACCAGGTGGTCAAAACTTGCCCACTTTAAAATGCGACTGCTTCACCGCCTTCTGCCCTATCTGACCGATCAGGCCAGGATCGCTGTGGTGCGCGCTCTCGTCCTTCCGCATCTGGACTACTGTAAAGGGCTGCTGGCCGGTTTACCCCACTACCAGATCAAAGGCCTATAGAAAGTCCAGAATCAAGCGGTAGGGTTCGCCCTCAATCTGAGAGGCCACTGCCCGACCTCGGCCCTTCATTGGCTGCCTGTGGGGCAGCGGATCAGATTCAAGGTTTTAACCGTAGTTTTTAAGGCGTTCAATAAATTAGGGCCTACTTACCTCCAGGCGAAATTGACAAGACCTCTCACTGGCCGTTCATTGAGAGCGGCCGATCAATTCCGCCTGGAGGTCCCAAAGTTTGGATTAAGCACTTAAGGACCGCCTCCTGCACGTCGGCAGAATGGCACGGCTGGGCACAAGCACGTATGGGTACGTCCTGTGCTAGTACCCAGCCGTGGGTTGCAGGCGCGAGCCCCGGTCCGAAGCTCCGGGACCCGCGGACCCGATCGCCGCTGGAGTCCCGCGATCGGTCCCCGGAGCTGAAGAACGCGGAGAGATGAGTGTAAACGCACCTTCCCCGTTCTTCACTGTGGCGGCGTCATCGATCGCGTGTTCCCTTTTTATAGGGAGACGCAATCGATGACATCACACCTACAGCCACACCCCCCTACAGTTGTAAACGCATATGAGGTCACACATAACCCCTTCAGCGCCCCCTTGTCATTGGCATTTTCACAGTAAGCAGTGCATTTTTATAGCATTTTTTGCTGTGAAAATGACAATCGTCCCAAAAATGTGTCAAAATTGTCCGATGTGTCCGCCGCAATGTCGCAGTCACGAAAAAAAAAAACGCTGATCGCTGCCATTAGTAGTAAAAAAAAAATGCAATAAAACTATCCCCTATTTTGTAAACGCTATAAATTTTGCGCAAACCGATTGATAAACGCTTATACCAGAAAATATTTACCAATAATATGTACAAGAATACGTATCGGCCTAAACTGAGGGAAAAAAATGTTTTTATATATTTTTGGGGGATATTTATTATAGAAAAAAGTAAAAAATATTACATTTTTTTCCGAATTGTCGCTCTATTTTTTGTTTTATAGCGCAAAAAAAATAAAAACCGCCGAGGTGATCAAATACCGCCAAAAGAAAGTTCAATTTGTGGGGAAAAAAAAGGACGTCAATTGTGTTTGGGAGCCGCGTCGCACGACCGCGCAATTGTCAGTTGAAGCGACGCAGCGCCGAATCGCAAAACCTGGCCGGGTCCTTTAGCTGCATAATGGTCCGGGGCTGAAGTGGTTAAACCCAAAAATGTGGTTTTCAATGTGTGGTGTCCCGTCTCCCTGTGTACAATTGTTTTGATTTTATAAAGTTGTTACAAAGTTTCTTACCTGCACTTCCTGTTTGTTTATAGAAAGGATACAATGTGAATAAAATAGTAACAGATCAGAGTTGATACAAGACGGGTTCTTCTTATTGGTCGGCTTTATCTGAGTTCTTCTTTAACGCCGACCCGGTGTGATTTTTTTTTTTCCGGTTGGACCTCCCCTTTTTATAACCGCCCTCCCCCCCCCCCTCTTTTCTCCTCCGCAGGGCTGGACGACTGCTTGCAGCAATACATCAAAAACTTTGAGCGGGAGAAGATCAACGGGGAGCAACTGCTACACATCACCCACCAGGAGCTGGAGGAGCTCGGAGTCACCCGGATCGGCCATCAGGAACTCATACTGGAGGCCGTGGACCTGCTGTGCGCCCTGGTGAGCACCCCCTCCCTTCTGGAACGTTTTATACAACTCATGGGGCGCCCGGGCAATAGGAGACTATGGGGCGCCCGGGCAATAGGAGACTATGGGGCCCCCAGGCAATAGGAGATTATGGGGCACCCGGGCAATAGGAGATTATGGGGCGCCCGGGCAATAGGAGATTATGGGGCATCCGGGCAATAGGAGATTATGGGGCGCCCGGGCAATAGGAGATTATAGGGCACCCGGGCAATAGGAGATTATGGGGCGCCCGGGCAATGGGAGATTATGGGACCCCCCGGGCAATAGGAGATTATGGGACCCCCCGGGCAATAGGAGATTATGGGACCCCCCGGGCAATAGGAGATTATGGGGCGCCCGGGCAATGGGAGATTATGGGGCCCCCAGGCAATAGGAGATTATGGGGCCCCCAGGCAATAGATTATGGGACCCCCCGGGCAATAGGAGATTATGGGACCCCCCGGGCAATAGGAGATTATGGGACCCCCCGGGCAATAGGAGATTATAGGGCGCCCGGGCAATAGGAGATTATGGGACCCCCGGGCAATAGGAGATTATGGGACCCCCGGGCAATAGGAGATTATGGGACCCCCCGGGCAATAGGAGATTATGGGACCCCCCGGGCAATAGGAGATTATGGGACCCCCCGGGCAATAGGAGATTATGGGACCCCCCGGGCAATAGGAGATTATGGGACCCCGGGCAATAGGAGATTATGGGACCCCCCGGGCAATAGGAGATTATAGGGCGCGCCGGGCAATAGGAGATTATGGGGCGCCCGCGGCAATAGATTATAGGGGCCACACAGTATACACACAATGTACACACACACAGTATATACATACACACACTGAGAAGGTACTAGAGGGGCTGGGGCTAGGGTTAGGGCTAGGGTTGGGGTTAAGGGCTAGGGTTGGGGTTAAGGGCTAGGGTTGGGGTTAAGGGCTAGGGTTGGGGTTAAGGGCTAGGGTTGGGGTTAAGGGCTAGGGTTGGGGTTAAGGGCTAGGGTTGGGGTTAAGGCTAGGGTTGGGGTTAAGGGCTAGGGTTGGGGTTAAGGGCTAGGGTTGGGGTTAGGGCTAGGGTTGGGGTTAGGGCTAGGGTTGGGGTTAGGGCAGGGTTAGGGTTTCCTATTGAAGAATAAGACTAGGACTTGGGAATTGGAACAGGGACCCTCACCCAGAGGTCAAAATCAGAAGGCGGCAGCCTTGATGGGGCCCCCAAGTGGCATGGGGCCCTCGGCAGTGCCCGAGTAGTCAGTCCGCCCCTGGTGAGAACCTGCAGATAGAAGCTGCCTTTAACTCACCCATGGGCTCTATAGTCATCTCTAGGCGGAGGCCTACTTGGCTTGGATGAAGATATCTTGATGGCCTAGCCGGGATCTCCAAACTACGGCCCTCCAGCTGTTGCTGGACTACGCGTCCCGTTTTGTAACACTCTGACATGACTGGGCATGATGGGAATTCTAGTTCTTGAACAACTGGAGGGCCGTAGTTTGGTGACCCCCCCCTGGCCTAGAGCTACTGGAGCCCTAAAATGTTAGTCATGTGCTTAGTGTCGTAGTAAAGCCCCGGCCCGTTCTCTCTGTCTGAAGTATATTTGGGCCTAAATTGTTCAACTGCTGTTCGATTATTGATTGTACACATTATATTGTCAAAAGTATTGGGACGCCAACCTTTACACACACATGACCTGTAATGACCCCCCCAGTCTTAGTCCGGTGGGTTCAATATTGAGTTGGCTCCGCCCTTTGCAGCTACAACAGCTTCACCTCTTCTGGGAAGGCCGTCCACAAGGTTTAGGGGTGTGTCTATGGGAAGGTCTGTCCACGATGTTTAGGGGTGTGTCCATGGGAAGGCTGTCCACAGGGTTTAGGGGCGTATCTATGGGAAGACCGTCCACAAGATTTAGGGGTGTGTCTATGGGAAGGTCTGTCCACAAGGTTTAGGGGTGTGTCTATGGGAATGTTTGACCATTCTTCCAGAAGAGCATTTGTGAGGTCAGGCACTGATGTTGGATGAGAAGGCCTGGATCGCAGTCTCCGCTCTAATTCATCCCAAAGGTGTTCTATCGGGTTGAGGTCAGGACTCTGTGCAAGCCAGTCTAGTTCCTCCACCCCAAACTCCCCCATCCGTGTCTTTATGGTCCTTGCTTTGTGCACTGGTGGGCAGTCATGTTGGAACAGGAAGGGGCCGTCCCCCAAACTCCTCCCACAAAATTTGGGAGTGTAAAATTGTCCAAAATGTCTTGGTATGCCGACGCCTTCACTGGAACTAAGGGGCCAACCCGAACCCCTGAAAAACAACCCCCACACCATAAAGCCCCCTCCACCCACCACCGTAATCCCCCCCCTCCCCCAAATGATTTGGTGGAGGGGGGACCCAGGGGAGGGTCCCCAGTGCTCAAATTGGATGATCCCCATTTCTTGGCGGGGAGGGTCCCCATTTCTTGGGGGGGAGGGTCCCCTGCTCTCCAATTGGATGGTCCCCATTTCTTGGGGGGGAGGGTCTCATCTTCTCAGGAGGCCAGGAAATCCCCCGATAGTATCTGTCAGACGTCCTCCTCACATGACGGGTTCCTGTCCCGGTTCTGCCATAAGATTTGGTTTTCTATCGGCATTTATAAGCGATATTCCGACCTCCTCCCGTCCGCTGCGCCGCCAGTCTTTTCCCCAAACAACGCCTAATCTTTTTTTAATGCACGTGCGGCAGATGGCGGGGGAGGGGAGGCTCGGAGATGACGACAAAGGAAGCAATTGAATGATTATCCTCTCCTCCGAGCTATCTCGGTCCTGACAGCCTCGTGTTTCAGCGCCGCCGCCGAGCGACACGCCGCCTGATATTTATAGGAGAGCCGGGATGGGCAGAGTGGGAGGTGATCCGGGGGGGGGGCGGGTCATCTTCTGGCATCTCCTCCATGGAAGGAGAACGAGACCAAATAAATACCAATCGTTTTTATATATACCCCTCCCCCCCCAGATATAAGATATATTATACAGGAGTGACATCACCGCCCTCCAGATATAAGATATATTATACAGGAGTGACATCACCGCCCCTCCAGATATAAGATATAATTATACAGGAGTGACATCACCGCCCTCCAGATAGGGTAAGAAATGCAGCAGCTACTGTAAGTGGAAAAGAGGGTCAACAATGCCCATCTGCAGCCTCATTGTGCCATCTGCGGCCTCAGTGTGCCCTCAACTGCGGCCTCAGTGTGCCCTCAACTGCGGCCTCAGTGTGCCCAACTGCGGCCTCAGTGTGCCCAACTGCGGCCTCAGTGTGCCCAACTGCGGCCTCAGTGTGCCCAACTGCGGCCTCAGTGTGCCCAACTGCGGCCTCAGTGTGCCCAACTGCGGCCTCAGTGTGCCCAACTGCGGCCTCAGTGTGCCCAACTGCGGCCTCAGTGTGCCCATCTGCGGCCTCAGTGTGCCCATCGGCCTGTGTGCCCTTGGCCCAACTCGGCCTCAGTGTGCCCATCTGCGGCCTCAGTGTGCCCATCTGCGGCCTCAGTGTGCCCATCGCGGCCTCAGTGTGCCCATCTGCGGCCTCAGTGTGCCCATCTGCGGCCTCAGTGTGCCCATCGGCCTGTGTGCCCATCTGGCCTCAGTGTGCCCATCTGCGGCCTCAGTGTGCCCATCTGCGGCCTCAGTGTGCCCATCTGCGGCCTGTGCATCTGCGGCCTGTGCCCATCTGCGGCCTCAGTGTGCCCATGCGGCCTCAGTGTGCCCATCTGCGGCCTCAGTGTGCCCAACTGCGGCCTCAGTGTGCCCAACTGCGGCCTCAGTGTGCCCAACTGCGGCCTCAGTGTGCCCAACTGCGGCCTCAGTGTGCCCAACTGCGGCCTCAGTGTGCCCAACTGCGGCCTCTGCAGTGTGCCCAACTGCGGCCTCAGTGTGCCCAACTGCGGCCTCAGTGTCACCAGCCCACTCATCTGCCCATCTGGCCTCAGTGTGCCCATCTGCGGCCTCAGTGTGCCCAACTGCGGCCTCAGTGTGCCCATCTGCGGCCTCAGTGTGCCCATCTGCGGCCTCAGTGTGCCCATCTGCGGCCTCAGTGTGCCCATCTGCGGCCTCAGTGTGCCCATCTGCGGCCTCAGTGTGCCCAACTGCGGCCTCAGTGTGCCCAACTGCGGCCTCAGTGTGCCCAACTGCGGCCTCAGTGTGCCCAACTGCGGCCTCAGTGTGCCCAACTGCGGCCTCAGTGTGCCATAACTGCGGCCTCAGTGTGCCCAACTGCGGCCTCAGTGTGCCCAACTGCGGCCTCAGTGTGCCCAACTGCGGCCTCATCTGTGTGCGGGTTGGCCAATCTGCGGCCTCAGTGTGCCCATCTGCGGCCTCAGTGTGCCCATCTGCGGCCTCAGTGTGCCCAACTGCGGCCTCAGTGTGCCCAACTGCGGCCTCAGTGTGCCCATCTGCGGCCTCAGTGTGCCCATCTGCGGCCTCAGTGTGCCCATCTGCGGCCTCAGTGTGCCCATCTGCGGCCTCAGTGTGCCCATCTGCGGCCTCAGTGTGCCCCTCTGCGGCCTCAGTGTGCCCCTCTGCGGCCTCAGTGTGCCCCTCTGCGGCCTCAGTGTGCCCCTCTGCGGCCTCAGTGTGCCCCTCTGCGGCCTCAGTGTGCCCCTCTGCGGCCTCAGTGTGCCCATCTGCGGCCTCAGTGTGCCCCTCTGCGGCCTCAGTGTGCCCCTCTGCGGCCTCAGTGTGCCCCTCTGCGGCCTCAGTGTGCCCCTCTGCGGCCTCAGTGTGCCCCTCTGCGGCCTCAGTGTGCCCCTCTGCGGCCTCAGTGTGCCCATCTGCGGCCTCTGTGCCCATCTGCGGCCTCTCTGTGCCCATCTGTGGCCTCATCGTGCCCTTTCCTAACACAAATCCCCCTTCCTAGTATAATTCCCCCCTCAAAATCACCCCTTCTAGCACAACCTTCCAGATCCCCACTGTGCCCTGGGCAGCTGATCCTCTTGCCCACCCCTTGTCCTACCCATCTGCCGCCTTTCTGTGCCCGTCTGCCGCCTTTCTGTGCCCGTCTGCCGCCTTTCTGTGCCCGTCTGCCGCCTTTCTGTGCCCGTGTGCCGCCTTACTGTGCCCGTGTGCCGCCTTACTGTGCCCGTGTGCCGCCTTACTGTGCCCGTCTGCCGCCTTATTGTGCCCGTCTGCCGCCTTACTGTGCCCGTCTGCCTCCTTACTGTGCCCATCTACAGTCTTATTGTGCCATTGTTTAGCCTTACTGTGCCCGTCTGCCGCCTCACTGTGCCCTCCCATTTTAGCCTGAAACTCATGATCATAGTGAAAAAAAAAACATCTATTTATGATCATCAGCGCCATCTAGTGGCACAAGAATAGAGTGAATAGGCAAAACACCACATTGCAGCCACTAGATGGCGCTAATGATCATAGTGAGCAAAACATTTATTTGTGATAATCAGCGCCATCTAGTGGCCTAGGAATAGAGTGGATCAGGAAAATACTACATTACGGCCCACAGATGGCGCCAATGATCATAGTGAACAAACCATTTATTTATGATCATCTGATGCCCAGAGCAAGATGTCCCCATCCGCCCCCAATTTTACCACTAATCTATACATCTCCCAGCACTACCCCCCCCCCAAATCCCCCTTTCCTAACACAAATCCACCCTCAAAATCACCCCTTCGGGCACAACCTTCCGAATCCCCACTGTGCCCTCTTGCCCACCCCCTGTCCCGCCCCTGGAGCTCATGATCATAGTGGAAAAAAAAATGTATTTATGATCATCGGCGCCATCTAGTGGCAAAGGAGTGAACAGGCAAAACGCCACATTGCAGCCACTAGATGGAGCTAATGGTCGTAGTGAACCAAACCTCTATTTATAATCAACAGCGCCATCTAGTGGCCTAGGAATAGAGTGAATCAGGAAAATACCCCCATTACGGCCCATAGATGGAGCTGGCGATCGGGGTGGTATTTTCCTGCTTCGTTCTCTTCTTATGAATGAAGAACATTCGACTTAAGAGAGAGAACGGCTTAGTAACATTCGATTTTTAGAAAGAATAGCTGTAAAATACATTGTATTTGGGAATTGTGTATCTGCTGAGGAAAGGTGACGGACGATCAGACACTCGCTGTCCTATCCGATCGTTTCTTCTCCCCTCTCTCTAATTACTCTTCTCCCGCTGCGTTCCTTGTGAAGTGTATTTCGGCGCTGAACACGTAACGATCGTTTCTCATCAGTCGGCTCCTCCGTGGTCGGAGGTCCTCCTGACGCCGGGGGCCTCGGAGTGAGTGCCGCGTCGGCAGCCAAGGTCTTTGGGGGACGGGAAGAGCGCTATTTTTAGAACGCTGCGCTTGCAGAGTTTATTTATAGAATCGGATCACAGACGTGAAATTTATCCGCCTTTCAGGATGCGCAGCGCATCGCACCGCCGACGTTCCGGGGAAGGAGATGAAAGCCCCGCGCTGAGATTAGACCCTCGCAGGTCAGGATGGGGCCCCCGTGCTCAGAGACGCGCCGCCATCCTGGAAGACTAATGCGGCAGCTATTTATAGATCGGCGTATGGCGTTCTCTCCGGCTGCTCATGTGGGGTGTCGAAAAAACTATCGCCCGACTGATCCCATCTTCATCATTTCATCGCAGCCCCCCTTCAGTCTGGCACAGGTGTACCGGCTCCTCCCCCTTCAGTCTGGCACAGGTGTACCGGCTCCTCCCCCTTCAGTCTGGCACAGGTGTACCGGCTCCTCCCCCTTCAGTCTGGCACAGGTGTACCGGCTCCTCCCTCTTCAGTCTGGCACAGGTGTACCGGCTCCTCCCTCTTCAGTCTGGCACAGGTGTACCGGCTCCTCCCCCTTCAGTCTTGCACAGGTGTACCGGCTCCTCCCCCTTCAGACTTGCACAGGTGTACCAGCTCCTCCCCCTTCAGTCTTGCGCAGGTGTACCGGCTCCTCCCCCTTCAGTCTTGCACAGGTTGTACCGGCTCCTCCCCTTTCAGTCTTGCACAGGTGTACCGGCTCCTCCCCCTTCAGTCTTGCACAGGTTGTACCGGCTCTTCCCCCTTCAGTCTTGCACAGGTGTACAGGCTCCTCCCCCTTCAGTCTTGCACAGGTTGTACCGGCTCCTCCCCCTTCAGTCTTGCACAGGTTGTACCGGCTCCTCCCCCCTCAGTCTTGCACAGGTTGTAGCGGCTCCTCCCCCCTCAGTCTTGCACAGGTTGTAGCGGCTCCTCCCCCTTCAGTCTTGCACATGTGTACCAGCTCCTCCCCCTTCAGTTGTACCGGCTTCCCCCTTCAGCTTGCACAGGTTGTACCGGCTCCTCCCCCTTCAGTCTTGCACAGGTACCGGCTCTCCCCTTCAGTCTTGCACATGTGTACGGCTCCTCCCCCTTCAGTCTTGCACATGTACCAGTCCCCTCCCCCTTCACTTGCACAGGTTGTACCGGCTCCTCCCCCTTTGTCTTGCAGTTGTACCGGCTTCCCCCTTCAGCTTGCACATGTACCGTCCTCCCCCTTCACTTGCACAGGTTGTACCGGGCTCCTCCCCCTTCAGTCTTGCACAGGTTGTACCAGCTCCCCTCCCCCTTCAGTCTTGCACAGGTTGTACCGGCTCCTCCCCTTCAGTCTTGCACAGGTTGTTTGTACCGGCTCCTCCCCCTTCAGTCTTGCACAGGTTGTACCGGCTCCTCCCCCTTCAGTCTTGCACAGGTTGTACCGGCTCCTCCCCCTTCAGTCTTGGACAGGTGTACCAGCTCCTCCCCCTTCAGTCTTGCACATCTCGCGCTTACACAGGTTGTACCGGCTCCTCCCCCTTCAGTCTTGCACAGGTGTACCGGGCTCCTCCCCCTTCAGTCTTGCACATGTGTACCGGCTCCTCCCCTTCAGTCTTGCACATGTGTACCGGCTCCTCCCCTTCAGTCTTGCACAGGTTGTACTTAGCTCCCCTCCCCCCTCAGTCTTGCACAGGTTGTAGCGGCTCCTCCCCCTCAGTCTTGCACAGGTTGTAGCGGCTCCTCCCCCCTCAGTCTTGCACAGGTTGTACCGGCTCCTCCCCCTTCAGTCTTGCACAGGTTGTACCGGCTCCTCCCCCTTCAGTCTTGCACAGGTTGTACCGGCTCCTCCCCCTTCAGTCTTGGACAGGTGTACCAGCTCCTCCCCCTTCAGTCTTGCACAGGTTGTACCGGCTCCTCCCCCTTCAGTCTTGCACAGGTTGTACCGGCTCCTCTCCTGCTGGACTGAAACGGCCTCCTCTGATTTCACTGCACACTGTGAGCTTCTCACCAAGTGCATTAGAAGATAGAGCCCCGCCTCCTTTCCTGGCTGGAGGGCGTCCACCATCATCAGACTGTCCCTTTATTTGATGAATTATTATTATTATTATTAATAATAATAATAATATAGATATATTTATTTTATGATATAATATTATTATTAACAATAATAATAATATAGATCGATAGATTTTAATGTTATAATAATATTATTATTATTATTATTATTATTATTATTATTAATAATAATATAGATTTATTTTTATAATATTATTATTATTATTATTATTAATAATAATATAGATAGATTTATTTTTATATATTATTATTATTTATGATAATAATAATATAGATCGATTAGATTTATTTTATATTATTAATAATAATATAGATTTTATTTTATGATATATTATTATTAATATATAGTTCGATATATTTATTTTATGATGTAATAATATTATTAATAATAATATATAGATAATAATAATATTATATCATAAAAATATATCTATTATTATGAGCACAACTGTATATATATATCCCCTGTATTGGATATTTTCTCCTCTCCCTCCAGAGCGGTGACACCTCCCTGCCTCTAGGTGGCTCCATACAAAGTTTCAATCACACAAAGAGTCTGAAAGAAAACCTCTTCTACATATTTTGGAAACCTGCATCATATCTGTACACTGTATTAAATGTTTATTTGTATATATATATATATTTCTTTCTCGTACATCACGGGACACAGAGCGGCATATTCATTACTATGTGGGTTATATGGAGTACCTTCAGGTGTGGACACTGGCAATCTTCAAACAGGAAGTCCCCTCCCTATATAACCCCCTCCCCTAGAGGGAGTCCCTCAGTTTTTTCGCCAGTGTCTTAGGTGTTGGTCACGGAATAGCTTTGCTCCACATCCTTTGGGATTAAGGGCGGGCTAACCGGATCTGTCCAAGGAGCCTCAGTGCCAAAGTGGACAGTACCCGGGCCCCAAACCGTGGGGTTTTGCCTATAATGCTCCTCTTTGGAGGGCTGGACCCTGGGCCCAGGACTTGGAGTTTGCAAAAACCATAAGGTTCCTGTTTTGCCAGGGTGCTATATAGGTCCAGGACAGTGGGTACCTTCATAGGACCCCAGGGCCTGAAGGTCTACTACGCTACCCACGGAGATGGGAGAAGACTGGATCAGTTTGCTGGTCAAACATCCTGCAGCATGGAGCAGGTAAGGGGGAGCCTGCGGGACTTGGTTCGACAGCAGGCTCCCCGGGGTAACCTAAAAGGGGGGATAGCCTGAGTATGCTCTGCATGGGCAACTGTGATCACTATGTCTTAGAGACAGGATGACACCCTTTCTCCCCCCATCACTAGGCCCCCCTGTCTAAAGTGTGTTGCTAGCTAACCTGCTGTTGCTTCCTAGAGGCTAGTAAAGGATCCTTAGGGGCCTTAAAAGAGTCCTACCTACTGGCCGGGAGTTTTGAATCTGCCGCCGTTTCTGCGCCATGGATCTCCAGCAGCGCGGCTCCTCCATGTTCTTCCTGTTTCCGGGTACGCGCGCTCTATCGCGCGCGTGCACGCGCGCGTCTTATTGATGAATTTTCGCGCCATCCAGACAGGAGGGCGGGGGGGGCGTGGGGCGGGCCTGCGGCGTCATACAGGGGCGCGCCCTTCTGCTGTTATAGACAGCAGGCCTTGTCAGGGCTCAGTCTGTGGCTGATTGTTTCAAGAGAGGACGCAGGGCGGCAGAACAGTGACTCCCGGTGGCGGAAAAGGGGTAGTACATGTGGACTTTGGGGAGCATATGGGGTTAGTCAATCTCGGTCTTGTATTCCTATGTCTATTGTTAAGCCAAAGAATCCCCCTTATTTGACAGCAGGTTGGAGGCTGGCAAACTTAAGTTAGGGGCATTGTGTATGGTCATAGAAAATATATAAGGTATAATATATAATTATTTAAAAAAAAAAAAAAAAAAAAAGAGAAAAAGACCAACATACGGGCCCATCAGTTTTTGGGGACACTAGTGATCTACTCTCCCCTAAACTCTGGAATTGTACTCCTGGCCACTACAGTCTGTTGTGTGGGCGGAGTCCCTCGATTTTGTATTATGGCTTCCAAGGGTTCGGGGTCAAAGGGTACAAAAAAGACCAAAAAACAAAAGGGTTCCCTTTCTGATTCTGATATGCCGATTCTTTCCCCGCAGCTTATTAATTTAAGAAGCGCCTTGGATGAGCCATTAGGGGGATCTGGTGCGGAGGCTGGCCCAGATCAGCCCAGCCCTGTGTTTATCACAGAGGAGATGCTAGCCGTATCCCTAGGGGGGCTAGAAGAGAGAATAGCAGCATTGATCGCTAGAGCTATTCCTGGTAAGAAACGGGTTAGATCCCCATCACCAGGGGGTGTATCCTCAGATGCTGAGATTCTCTCTCCGGAGGAATTAGAATCACAGGAGGATCAACTGGACCTGAACCAAGAGGGTTCAGGGATGGAGGGGTCTACCTCTGAGGGGTCCGCTCGGCATTTAGTTTGCCATTGCCAGAACCTCAGGTTCCTCCGGTATCCTCTCTGGGCTCTTTGAGAGCCCCGTTAAGCAACGCAGTTTTTCCGGTCCATCCTCTCTTGGAGGAATTGATCTTTCGGGATTGGGCGGCCGGACAGGGTTTTTCTGCCACCGAAAAGATTTGCGGTCATTTATCCCATGGAGAAGGTATCCTCCGTGGAGGCTCCCAGTAGTGGATGCAGCCATCTCATGTGTGAATAAATCACTAACTTGCCCGGTGGAAAACATACATATGTTTAAAGATCCGGTTGATAAAAGATTAGAAACACTTTTAAAAGCATCCTTTGCTACGGCAGGAGCAGTGGTACAGCCAGCGGTAGCTGCAATTGGAGTTTGTCAGGCATTAAAAGACCAGACAAAAGAGATGTTAAAAGACATGCCTACCCAACAAGCAGAAGAGTTTGCTGACATTCCCAGAGCTCTGTGTTTTGCGGTAGATGCTATAAAAGATTCCATCCAGCAGGCTTCTCGTTTATCACTATGTTTGGTACATATGAGAAGGCTCTTATGGTTAAAGAACTGGGCGGCAGAACCCCCATGCAAAAAGCTTCTGGCAGGATTTCCCTTCCATGGAGGACGACTCTTCGGAGAGGATCTGGATAAATATATTCAGACTATTTCAAAGGGCAAGAGTACCCTTTTACCGGTCAAAAAGACATTCCGGGCTCCTACATTTAGAAGGCAGCTTTTTCCTGTCTCGGGGCCCTCTAATTCCAGGCAGTATCGACGGCGCCTGCACGATCCAACGGTAACAGTAGATCGCAGGGACAAACCCCTGGGGGTAAGAAGCCGTGGTATCGCAAGCCGTCAAAGACAGCCCCTAAGTCTGCCTTATGAAGGGGCGCCCCCACTCTCACGGGTGGGGGGAAGGCTTCGTCTCTTCTCAGAAGTTTGGGAAGCCAAGATCCCCGACAATTGGGTCCGGGTATCTGTAACCACAGGTTACAGACTGGAGTTTCTAAGGTATCCTCCGCCTCATTTTCAAATCTCTTTGTCATACCAAAGCCCAACGGCGATGTCAGGCCAATCTTAGACCTAAAGAGGTTGAACGGTTATCTAAGGGTGCGTTCCTTCCGGATGGAATCCATCCGGTCAGCAGCCGCCGCGCTTCAGAAAGACGATTTTCTGGCCTCCATAGACATAAAAGATGCTTACCTTCATGTACCAATCCTTCAGTCGCATCAAAGGTTTTTACGCTTCGCGGTCGGGCAGCGACACTTCCAATTCAGGGCGCTCCCTTTCGGGCTGGCCACGGCCCCCCGGGTATTCACGAAGATCCTAGCCCCAGTTCTGGCCAATTTAAGAATCCAAGGAGTCACAGTCCTAGCATACTTGGACGACCTTTTAATCATAGATCACTCACGGACGGGTCTGCAAAAGGCAGTAAACCTCACGGTTCGGTACCTCGAAGAATTCGGCTGGGTTCTAAACCAGGGAAAGTCAGCATTCCAGCCTACAAAGCAGTTGGAATACCTCGGCATGAGGTTAGACACAGAACATCAAAAGGTGTTCCTGCCCCTTGTAAAGATCAGGGCGATCAAGGGGTTGGTTCAGTTGGTTATAAACAAGAAAAGACCAACTATTCGCCTGTGTATGCGATTACTAGGCAAGCTAGTGGCCACATTCGAGGCAGTACCATCCGCTCAGATCCACACTCGCGTCCTACAAGCAGCCATTCTAGCAGCCTGGGGCAAGAGGGCACATGCCTTAGAGTCCCCTTTAACGCTATCATCAAGGGTCCGACAAAGCCTGGCCTGGTGGTTGAACCCTCAGAACCTTCTAAAGGGAAGATCCTTCAGCCCTGTTGTCTGGAAGGTAGTTACCACAGACGCCAGCCTGGCAGGCTGGGGGGCGGTCTTCGAGGGGTTCTCCCGCCAGGGAACTTGGGTGAAAGCAGAGAGGCAGCTCCCCATCAATATCTTGGAAATCAGAGCTGCTCGCCTAGCCCTTCTGGCATGGACCTCCAGATTAAAGGGGTTCCCGGTGAGAATCCAGTCAGACAATGCCACGGCGGTGGCATACATAAACCACCAAGGGGGAACCAGGAGCCAGGCCGCTCAAAGGGAAGTGAACTTGATTTTTCAATGGGCAGAGGTTCATGTACCCTGCATTTCAGCGATATTCATTCCCGGAGTGGACAACCTGCAGGCAGACTTCTTAAGTCGCCAGAGTCTGTTGCCAGGGGAGTGGTCTCTGCATCCCCAGGTCTTTCAGACAATCTGCCATAAGTGGGGAATGCCAGACGTAGATATAATAGCATCCAGGTTCAACAAGAAACTAGACAGGTTCGTGTCGCGAGCGAGGGATCCTATGGCCTGCGGAACCGATGCGTTGGTTTGCCCTTGGCATCAATTCAAACTTCTATATGCATTCCCTCCACTACAGTTACTCCCCCGCCTGTTGCGCAAGATCAGAGTGGAGCACAAGCCAGTCATCCTAAATAGCTCCAGCCTGGCCCCGGAGGGCTTGGTACTCACTAGTCCTAAATATGGCAGTGGGAGACCCTTGGACTCCTCCTCTACAACCAGACCTACTCTCACAAGGTCCGATCCTCCACCCTACATTACAGCGTCTAAATTTGACGGCCTGGAGGCTGAATCCCTGATTCTCAGGGGTAGGGGTCTGTCTAGGCAGGTAATCCCTACCCTGATTAAGGCTAGAAAGCCGGTCTCCAGGGTAATTTATTACAGGGTGTGGAGGAACTATATAGGCTGGTGTGAATCCAAAGGATGGTATTGCCGCAAATATACTATTGATAGGGTGTTAAGTTTTCTCCAGCTAGGAGTGGATAAAGGCCTGGCACTAAGCACAATCAAGGGACAGATCTCAGCTCTGTCAGTGTGGTTTCAGAGGCCGCTGGCCACCCACTCGCTGGTAAAGACCTTCTTACAGGGGGTCTTGCGTATTAATCCTCCTGTCAAGTCACCAGTTTGTCCTTGGGACTTAAATCTTGTCCTGTCCACTCTACAGAAACAGCCTTTTGAGCCTTTGGCTGAGATTCCTTTACTCTTACTGACAAGAAAATTGGTTTTCTTGGTCGCCATAGTTTCGGCCAGGAGAGTGTCAGAATTAGCAGCCTTATCGTGTAAGGAACCATATCTCGTTCTGCATAAGGACAGGGCAGTTCTCCGGCCCCATCCTTCCTTTCTACCAAAGGTTATATCCAAATTTCACTTAAACCAGGATTTGGTACTTCCATCCTTCTTTCCAAAACCTACATCTAGAAAGGAGGGGTTGCTGCATACCTTGGATATTGTCCGGGCCATGAAGGCCTATCTTAAAGCTACAGAAAAGATCCGGAAAACAGATGTGTTATTCGTTCTACCAGATGGCCAGCTCAGCGAAGCTGGCCCCCCTACAATCAGCACAAATAAAAACTCAAGTGTGTTTCTTTAGTGCTACGTTTGTGCTGTTTTGTGCCGCAAAAAATTACGTTTGTGCTGCTTTTATTTTGAAGATATTAGCAATTGTTTTTTCCAGACTATGACATCATCTAGCCCCCCTACAAGCCCAAATGACACAAAACTGGTCTCATTAGTTAGTGCTACGTTTGTGCTGTTTTGTGCTGCTAATATTTCCGTTCTATCTTTTATCGTTTTTGCGTTATTAATGATTTATTAAAGGTCACCAAAGGTCACACAGCCCCCCTACAAGCCCAAATGACACAAAACTGGTCTGGTTGGTTAGTGCTACGTTTGTGCTGTTTTGTGCTGCTAATATTTCCGTTCTATCTTTTATCGTTTTTGCCTTATTAATGATTTATTAAAGGTCACCAAAGGTCACACAGCCCCCCTACAAGCCCAAATGACACGAAACTGGTCTGGTTGGTTAGTGCTACGTTTGTGCTGTTTTGTGCTGCTAATATTTCCGTTCTATCTTTTATCATTTTTGCGTTATTAATGATTTATTAAAGGTCACCAAAGGTCAATCAGCCCCCCTACAAGCCCAAATGACACGAAACTGGTCTCATTGGTTAGTGCTACGTTTGTGCTGGTTTGTGCTGCTAATATTTTTATTTGTGCTGTTATGGTTTTAAAGTTATAACAGTTTATTTATTTTTTTCAAACCCCATTCACTTTGCCCACCTTACAATCAGCACAAATAAAAACTCAAGTGTGTTTCTTTAGTGCTATGTTTGTGCTGTTTTGTGCTGTTTACATTTCCTTTCTATCTTTTATTGTTTTTGCGTTATTAATGATTTATTAAAGGTCACCAAAGGTCACACAGCCCCCCTACAAGCCCGAATGACACAAAACTGGTCTCATTGGTTAGTGCTACGTTTGTGCTGTTTTGTGCTGCTAATATTTCCATTCTATCTTTTATCGTTTTTGCGTTATTAATGATTTATTAAAGGTCACCAAAGGTCACACAGCCCCCCTACAAGCCCAAATGACACGAAACTGGTCTCATTGGTTAGTGCTACGTTTGTGCTGTTTTGTGCTGCTAATATTTCCATTCTATCTTTTATCGTTTTTGCGTTATTAATGATTTATTAAAGGTCACCAAAGGTCACACAGCCCCCCTACAAGCCCAAATGACACGAAACTGGTCTCATTGGTTAGTGCTACGTTTGTGCTGTTTTGTGCTGCTAATATTTCCATTCTATCTTTTATCGTTTTTTGCGTTATTAATGATTTATTAAAGGTCACCAAAGGTCACACAGCCCCCCTACAAGCCCAAATGACACGAAACTGGTCTCATTGGTTAGTGCTACGTTTGTGCTGTTTTGTGCTGCTAATATTTCCATTCTATCTTTTATCGTTTTTGCGTTATTAATGATTTATTAAAGGTCACCAAAGGTCACACAGCCCCCCTACAAGCCCAAATGACACGAAACTGGTCTCATTGGTTAGTGCTACGTTTGTGCTGTTTGTGTGCTGCTAATATTTCCGTTCTATCTTTTATCGTTTTTGCGTTATTAATGATTTATTAAAGGTCACCAAAGGTCACACAGCCCCCCTACAAGCCCAAATGACACGAAACTGGTCTCATTGGTTAGTGCTACGTTTGTGCTGTTTTGTGCTGCTAATATTTCCGTTCTATCTTTTATCGTTTTTGCGTTATTAATGATTTATTAAAGAGCTCAGCGAAGCTGGCCCCCCTACAATCAGCACAAATAAAAACTCAAGTGTCTTTCTTTAGTGCTACGTTTGTGCTGTTTTGTGCCGCAAAAAAATACGTTTGTGCTGCTTTTATTTTGAAGATATTAGCAATGTTTTTTTTACAGACTATGACATCATCTAGCCCCCCTACAACACCCAAATGACACAAAACTGGTCTTGTTGGTTAGTGCTACGTTTGTGCTGGTTTGTGCTGCTAATATTTTTATTTGTGCTGTTATGCTTTTAAAGTCATAACAGTTTATTTATTTTTTTCAAACCCCACTCACTTTGCCCACCTTACAATCAGCACAAATAAAAACTCAAGTGTGTTTCTTTAGTGCTATGTGTTTGTGCTGTTTAAATTTCCATTCTATCTTTTATTGTTTTTGTTGTGTTAATGATTTATCAAAGGTCACCAAAGGTCACACAGACCCCCTACAATGCCCAAATGACACAAAACTGGTCTCGTTGGTTAGTGCTACGTTTGTGCTGTTTTGTGCTGCTAAAAAAATATTTGTGCTGTTATGGTTTTTGAGTTATAACATTTTTATTTTATTTTTCAAATCCCACTCACCACCCCCCCCCCCCTTACAATCAGCACAAATAAAAACTCAAATGTTTCTTTCGTGCTATGTTTGTGCTGCTAATATTTTTATTTGTGCCGTTATGGTTTTTAATATATAGCAGCTTGTTTTTATTTGATAATAACCCACTCACTTTGCCCCCCATGTTATTAAATCTTAAAAACAAACATACTATTTGTTAGTGCTACTTTTGTGCTTTTTTGTGTCATAAAAATACACATTTGTGCTGCTTTTATTTTTAAGATAATAGCAATTTTTTTTTTTTACCAGACAATGACATCACCCTGCCCTCCTGTCCCATACCTGGTTAGTGATCTCCTGGTTAGAAAGCAGCAATTGAAGCACAGCAAAGTATGAGTGCCTGTGATCAGTCCAATAGACTGCATGGTGGCACCAGTCAGCTGGTGGATGTGACAACAGAACCGGCTGATGGCATATAAGCTGGCACTGAGCTTGGCTGGCGGCAGACTGTGGGTAAGCAGCTGGAAGCAGGAGACAGGAGAAAGCTTGCTGGACTGAAGAGCTGTAGCAGGATTCAGGGTCAGATGAGCCGGGTCCATAATGGTCAGGCAGATCAGGCATAGACGGCAGACAACAGGATAGTTGGGTCACAAGCCAAATCAGCAATGGGAGTTAGATCAGGCAAGAACAGAAGGCAGAATCCAACGGAGGTCAGAGAGCAAACGGTTAGGAGTCAGAGACAAGCTGGGTTAGGATCAGAAGTCAAACACAGAATCAGGAGCGAACACACAGAAGCTGCACACCAAACTGCAGCCTGTTTAAATAGTCTGTCTGGCGCCAGCATTGATGACAGGCTCACGCTCATCTGCCCGGCCAGTTGCCAGTCTGCGCATGCGCATATGTATGCACAGGGAGACATCATTTGTGCTATGGGCAAGCCTTTGCTGACAACCCCTACAACAGCCAAACAAAATGAAAAGGGGCTGGTTGGTTAGTGCCACGTTTGTGTTGGTTTGTGCCATTTTACTCTCCATTCTAGCTCCTTTTGTTTTTCATTTATTGTTGATTTAATAAAGGTCACCCAGCAGCCCTACAAGAGACACAAGACATGAAACCAGGCTGGTTGGTGCCTCCTTTGTGCTGGTTTGTGCTGTTTAAGTATCAGTTCTACTGCTTTTTGTTTTTCAGCTATTTACTATTTATTAAAGGTCAGTAAAGGTCACTGGGTTGGTTGGTTAGTGCCGCGTTAGTGCTGTTAAAATTACTATGTGTGCTGCTTTTTTATTGCAAAAGTTTTTTTTTTTTTTTTATCAAACCCCACCCATGTTATTAGATACTATAACAATTACACCATTCATTTGTGCTGCATCTGTGATAACTTGTGAAAAAAATTACATCTGTGCTGATTTGGTTGTGGAGATCTTGTACATTATAGTTGATGAAACCCCCTCTGCATGTTAGAATCACATGCTAACAATTTCTCTTTCACACAGACAGAACTTCTTCAACAGTCTGTGCATGTGAAAAAAAATAAGTATGATTTTCATGTATGCTTGAAAAAATATAATGGAGAAATCCAAGTTGTACTTATCTATTGGTTTGCTGGATAATATATTTAGAGCGCAAAGAACATAATTGGTGTCTTGTTGTTTAAAATTGTATGGAAACAGGTGAAAGAGGAGTGCAAGCTACACAAACACTTTTCACTAGTCAGTAGAAATGTTTTTCTAAATTGTAATATCCATTTTGTTATTATAATAGCACAATTTTTTACATTGTTCCTTGCTAGGCCTCTTACTCAGCCTGGAGTTTATTTTTGTAATGCTCCTCCTCTGTACCTGGCTCTGTAAGCACTGCACACAGTACCTTGGAGGAAGGCACTAATACAGCTTAACCACTTAAGACCCGGACCAATACGCTGGCAAATGACCCAAGGGGTTTTTTGCGATTCGGCACTGCGTCGCTTTAACAGACAATTGCGCGGTCGTGCGACGTGGCTCCCAAACAAAATTTGCGTCCTTTTTTTCCCACAAATAGAGCTTTCTTTTGGTGGTATTTGATCACCTCTGCGGTTTTTATTTTTTGCGCTATAAACAAAAATAGAGCGACAATTTAAAAAAAAATGCAATATTTTTTACTTTTTGCTATAATAAATATCCCCCAAAAATATATAAAAAAACATTTTTTTTTCCTCAGTTAGGCCGATACGTATTCTTCTACATATTTTTGGTAAAAAAAATCGCAATAAGCGTTTATCGGTTGGTTTTCGCAAAATTTATAGCGTTTACAAAATAAGGGATAGTTTTATTGCATTTTTATTAATTATTTTTTTTTTACTACTAATAGCGGCGATCAGCGATTTTTTTCGTGACTGCGACAATATGGCGGACACTTCGGACAATTTTGACACATTTTTGGGACAATTGTCATTTTCACAGCAAAAAATGCATTTAAATTGCTTTGTTTACTGTGGAAATGACAGTTGCAGTTTGGGAGTTAACCACAGGTGGCGCTGTAGGGAATGTGTGCCCTAATGTGTGTGTTTACAACTGTAGGGGGGTGTGGCTGTAGGTGTGACGTCATCGATCGCGTCCCCCTATTACAGGGATGACGCGATCGATGCTCCGGCCACAGAGAAGCACGGGGAAGCCGTGTGTACACGGCTCTCCCCGTTCTTCCGCTCCAGGGACGGATCGCCGCACTGCAGCGGCGATCGGGTCCGCGAATCCCGCGGTCCCGGTCCTGGAGCTTCGGACCGGGTCGCGGGCGCGCGCCCGCGACCCACGGCTGGGTACTAAAACCAACGTATATATACGTTGATGTGCCCAGCCGTGCCATTCTGCCGAAGTAAATGTGCAGTAGGCGGTCCTTAAGTGGTTAAGCAACCTCATGCTTGATGTTTTGACTGCTGCCTGAAAGATTACAGGGTAAATTTAAGTTTAACCCACTTGTTTTTACAGCTTTTGCAACCTCATGCTTGATGCTTTGACTGCTACCTGAGTGTAAATCAAGTCAATTAAAGTATAGCCCACAAATTTTTTCTTTTGATGTGTTTGTTAGTGATGCATCCATGTGTATACACTGTGTTCTGTGTTATCCAGAATTTTGAATCCATGTAGCAATATACTGAAATCATTTCCTGTCTACACACAAAGGTACATTGGTAACTGTACTCCCAATTTTTTATTTTTTCTTTTTTTTGCCCAAACTGGGTACCTATTTGTTCTGACTTTAACTAAATGGTAAGCTGTAAGGGAATTGTAAATGCTAGGCCAGACTGTGGAAATTCTACACTTCAAACACTTGTATGATGTATGTGATATATATATATATATATATATACACACACACACACACACACACATATTTAAGATTTAAACCACATAATGCTAGCAACTCAGGCTGTGCTGTGTTGAAGACACTGATGCATGGAGAATACTTAAAGCAGAGGTCCACACAAAAATGGAACTTCCGCTTTTCGGAACCCCCCCTCCACATTTGGCACCTTTCAGGGGGAGGGGGTGAAGATGCCTGTCTAATCTGGTATTTGCACCCACTTCCAGGCGTAGACCTCCACAGAATCTGCAGGGGTCTATGTATCACATCCTGTCGTCCCCCGTTCTGGGAGACAGAAGACAGGAGGGACCATTTCGATTGCGCAGCACGACTCGCACATGCGCAGTAGGGAATCGGGAAGTGAAGTTGCAAGGCTACATTTCCTGATTCCCTTAACGAAGATGGCAGCGGCAGCATCCGAGGCACGGGTTGACCTCAGGTGCCATCATCGCAGGCGCGCTGGACAGATAAGTGTCCATATTTTAAAGTCAGCAGCTGCAGTATTTGTAGCTGCTGACATCTAAATAAAAAAATGTGGTGGATCTCTGCTTTAAGTATAAGCTTGCAGTAGCTATAGCTTTTACTGTTAGATGGGGTGCAAGGTAGAGGGGAGAATATTTTTAAGGCACAAAAAGTAAAACAATTGAATGGTACCTTTATATTTAAAATTTAATACCATGGGGGTGTAAAGTGGGCAGGACTAGAGGTGACACAATGTAAAATATAATGTGACATTTCTCTAAAACGAAACCATTGTTCTGTCAAGATCGCCAACTCATCAAAATCTCGTAGCTGTACTGTGCATGCGCTGGTTGGAAATGTTTAGAGCAGCCTTCAGTAAATGGAAGACCGAACAATGCCATGTCCACACTTTCAGACCACCAGTATGCAGGGCGTGACCCCAGCTGCTCAACAGTCATTTGTTTCTGATATCGCCGGTGTCCCAGCAACCAGTGATGTTACATGTGGGCCCCACCCCCTGTAGCAAGTTGATCCACCCAGGTACTGCCCCCTGCAGCTCCTCCCTTCTACAATGTACTGTGCCTGTCCAGCTACTTGACGTGTGCAGGTATGCTGTTCACTTGAATGGGGTTTATAGGTGTACTCTGATAGGCACATATGGTGTAAAGCAGGGGTGTCAAACTCAATTTCATTGTGGGCCGCATCAGCATTATGGTTGCCCTCAAAAGGACCAGTTGTATCTGTAAGATTAAGATGTCCAGCGCATCCCTTCCCCTTACATTAGATGTCAAGAACCACCCCACAATCAGAAGTTGAGTCCCCCACTCTCCCTTACATCACAGTGCACCCCCCTTTCCTTATGCTGCTGCTGGGAAGAAGTTGGATGCATTGCTTGAAAGCAGAAAGTAAGGGTCTGGAGGATGACTGGAGAGGTCCGCAGGCCTTGTGTTTGCCACTTCTGGTGTAAAGGGACACTATGATGGGTACATATGGTGTAAAGTGGCACTCTGATGGGCACATATGATATGAAGAGGCAATCTGTTGGGCACATATGATGTAAAGGGGGCACTCTCATGAGGGCACCTGATGTATAGGGGCACTCTGAGGAGCACATATGATGGAAAGAGGCACTCTGATGGGCACATATGATGAAGAGGGGCACTCTGCTGGGCACATATGGTGTAATGGGGCGTTCTGGTGGGCACATATGGTGTGAAGGGGCTCTCTGGTGGGCACAAATTATGGAAATGGGCACTCTGATGGGGACAATTGATGTAAAGGGGCACTGTGATGGGTTGGGACCCCTGATGTAAAGGGGCACTCTGATGGGAAATAGGATGCAATGGGGCACTCTATGAGCACATAAGATGGAAAGGGGCACTCTGATGGGGGGCAACTAATGTAAGAATGTCGAAACTGAAACTTGACAAAAAATATTGTTGAAATGCTAGGGAAAGTATACATTTCTCAGTTTTTGATAGACATACAGTGACTACAAATGTTCTAGGTCATAGCACAAACTAGAGTTTCGGACCTTGGCTAAAAGAGAATTTTAGTGACATAGAATTTAATTAAATACCCCTAGTTTAGAGATTATGATATCTTTGGGTATATCTAAAACCTCTAAAGTTGAGGGAACTAAGATGGGTTGATGGCAGACCATCCCCCTTACCTGTTTGTATATATGCATGCTGAGAGTAGGCTAGAGGCCCCCCGAAATTTAGCAATGAGGCCCCTAGCATGTCAAGTATTCAAAAAGGAATGGGGTCTGCCATCACATTGTCTTGGATTCCTAACTTTGAAGATGCCAGGGCCCCCCTGGACATCATATTCCATCAGAATCTCCAAACCGCTGTACTGCACATGTACATATTCTGTTGCTCCATAGAGGTGAATGGAGTGTCCGATCCGATCAGGTACGACTGAAAAAACGGACAGGCGCACCTGATCAGGCAGCATGTGTAAAAGGAGCCTAAAACTACATTTTGTTATGTGCAGACACATGAACATGGTTACAATGTAACACAAATAAAAGGTCTAAAAATAACCCATTATAGCATGTAATATAGCAATATACTGTACATAAAGTTATAGTTATGTAAGTGACATAGGGAATAACAAAAGTTGCTTATATTTACATACAAATTGTACAAAAATATGGTGTAAAACTATAGTATATACTATATAAAAAAAAATAACTTAAAATATCAAAACCTGAGAGAATGGATGTTTAAGCAGCACAGTAGCAGCACTAACTAATCAGCCAGTTTCACATCCTTATGCTTTTATAGTGGGGGAGGTGGGGTTTGATTAATTAAAAAAAACTTTTGCAATAAAAAAGCAGCACACATAGTAATTTTAACAGCACTAACGCGGCACTAACCAACCAACCCAGTGACCTTTACTGACCTTTAATAAATAGTAAATAGCTGAAAAACAAAAAGCAGTAGAACTGATACTTAAACAGCACAAACCAGCACAAAGGAGGCACCAACCAGCCTGGTTTCATGTCTTGTGTCTCTTGTAGGGCTGCTGGGTGACCTTTATTAAATCAACAATAAATGAAAAACAAAAGGAGCTAGAATGGAGAGTAAAATGGCACAAACCAACACAAACGTGGCACTAACCAACCAGCCCCCTTTCATTTTGTTTGGCTGTTGTAGGGGTTGTCAGCAAAGGCTTGCCCATAGCACAAATGATGTCTCCCTGTGCATACATATGCGCATGCGCAGACTGGCAACTGGCCGGGCAGATGAGCGTGAGCCTGTCATCAATGCTGGCGCCAGACAGACTATTTAAACAGGCTGCAGCAGTTTGGTGTGCAGCTTCTGTGTGTTCGCTCCTGATTGCTGCGTTTGACTTCTGATCCTAACCCAGCTTGCTCCTGACCTCCGTTGGATTCTGCCTTCTGTTCTTGCCTGATCTAACTCCCATTGCTGATTTGGCTTGTGACCCAACTATCCTGTTGTCTGCCGTCTATGCCTGATCTGCCCGACCATTATGGACCCGGCTCATCTGACCCTGAATCCTGCTACAGCTCTTCAGTCCAGCAAGCTTTCTCCTGTCTCCTGCTTCCAGCTGCTTACCCACAGTCTGCCGCCAGCCAAGCTCAGTGCCAGCTTATATGCCATCAGCCGGTTCTGTTGTCACATCCACCAGCTGACTGGTGCCACCATGCAGTCTATTGGACTGATCACAGGCACTCATACTTTGCTGTGCTTCAATTGCTGCTTTCTAACCAGGAGATCACTAACCAGGTATGGGACAGGAGGGCAGGGTGATGTCATTGTCTGGGAAAAAACAAATTGCTATTATCTTAAAAATAAAAGCAGCACAAATGTGTATTTTTATGACAAAAGTAGCACTAACAAATAGTATGTTTGTTTTTAAGATTTAATAACATGGGGGCAAAGTGAGTGGGTTATTATCAAATAAAAACAAGCTGCTATATATTAAAAACCATAACGGCACAAATAAAAATATTAGCAGCACAAACATAGCACTAAAGAAACATTTGAGTTTTTATTTGTGCTGATTGTAAGGGGGGGGGGGGGGGGGGGGAGTGAGTGGGATTTGAAAAAAAACAAAAAAAAATGTTATAACTCAAAAACCATAACAGCACAAATATTTTTTTAGCAGCACAAAACAGCACAAACGTAGCACTAACCAACGAGACCAGTTTTGTGTCATTTGGGCATTGTAGGGGGGCTGTGTGACCTTTGGTGACCTTTGATAAATCATTAACACAAAAACAATAAAAGATAGAATGGAAATTTAAACAGTACAAAACAGCACAAACATAGCACTAAAGAAACACACTTGAGTTTTTATGTGTGCTGATTGTAAGGTGGGCAAAGTGAGTGGGGTTTTTGAAAAAATAAAATAAAACTGTTATGACTTTAAAAGCATAACAGCACAAATAAAAATATTAGCAGCACAAACCAGCACAAACGTAGCACTAACCAACAAGACCAGTTTTGTGTCATTTGGGTGTTGTAGGGGGGCTAGATGATGTCATAGTCTGTAAAAAAAACATTGCTAATATCTTCAAAATAAAAGCAGCACAAACGTAATTTTTTGCGGCACAAAACAGCACAAACGTAGCACTAAAGAAAGACACTTGAGTTTTTATTTGTGCTGATTGTAGGGGGGGCCAGCTTCGCTGAGCTCTTTAATAAATCATTAATAACGCAAAAACGATAAAAGATAGAACGGAAATATTAGCAGCACAAAACAGCACAAACGTAGCACTAACCAATGAGACCAGTTTCGTGTCATTTGGGCTTGTAGGGGGCTGTGTGACCTTTGGTGACCTTTAATAAATCATTAATAACGCAAAAAACGATAAAAGATAGAACGGAAATATTAGCAGCACAAAACAGCACAAACGTAGCACTAACCAATGAGACCAGTTTCGTGTCATTTGGGCTTGTAGGGGGGCTGTGTGACCTTTGGTGACCTTTAATAAATCATTAATAACGCAAAAAACGATAAAAGATAGAATGGAAATATTAGCAGCACAAAACAGCACAAACGTAGCACTAACCAATGAGACCAGTTTTGTGTCATTTGGGCTTGTAGGGGGGCTGTGTGTGACCTTTGGTGACCTTTAATAAACCTTTAAATAAATCATTAATAACGCAAAAACAATAAAAGATAGAAAGGAAATGTAAACAGCACAAAACAGCACAAACATAGCACTAAAGAAACACACTTGAGTTTTTATTTGTGCTGATTGTAAGGTGGGCAAAGTGAATGGGGTTTGAAAAAAATAAATAAACTGTTATAACTTTAAAACCATAAACAGCACAAATAAAAATATTAGCAGCACAAACCAGCACAAACGTAGCACTAACCAATGAGACCAGTTTCGTGTCATTTGGGCGTTGTAGGGGGGCTGATTGACCTTTGGTGACCTTTAATAAATCATTAATAACGCAAAAACGATAAAAGATAGAACGGAAATATTAGCAGCACAAAACAGCACAAACGTAGCACTAACCAACCAGACCAGTTTCGTGTCATTTGGGCTTGTAGGGGGGCTGTGTGACCTTTGGTGACCTTTAATAAATCATTAATAACGCAAAAACGATAAAAGATAGAACGGAAATATTAGCAGCACAAAACAGCACAAACGTGGCACTAACCAACCAGACCAGTTTTGTGTCATTTGGGCTTGTAGGGGGGCTGTGTGACCTTTGGTGACCTTTAATAAATCATTAATAACGCAAAAACGATAAAGATAGAACGGAAATATTAGCAGCACAAAACAGCACAAACGTAGCACTAACTAATGAGACCAGTTTTGTGTCATTTGGGCTTGTAGGGGGGCTAGATGATGTCATAGTCTGGAAAAAACAATTGCTAATATCTTCAAAATAAAAGCAGCACAAACGTAATTTTTTGCGGCACAAAACAGCACAAACGTAGCACTAAAGAAACACACTTGAGTTTTTATTTGTGCTGATTGTAGGGGGGCCAGCTTCGCTGAGCTCAGATGGCCCCAAGAAGGGGCAGGCAGCTGCAAAATCCACCATCTCGAGATGGATTAGACAATTAATCATTCAAGCCTACGGGTTGAAGAGGTTGCCTCCTCCGTTGTCGGTAAAGGCCCATTCTACCAGGGCCATGGGCGCCTCCTGGGCAGCACACCATCAGATCTCTATGACTCAGATATGCAAGGCGGCAACGTGGTCATCAGTCCACACGTTTACAAGGTTTTAGCAACTAGACGTGAGAAGGAATGCGGATTCTGCCTTTGGACAGGCAGTACTACAGGCTGCAGTTTGAAATCCTCGGGATCAGAAACACCCTTGGTTATATAAAAAAAAAAAAAAAAAAAAAAAAAAAAAAAAGAAAAAGGTTCTTCTTTCTTGACTAAGTTGGAATTATTATTATGATTTGAGTTTATCTCTAAATTGAATCCTTCTTTGGAAGATGTCTCCCTCCCCTCATTAAAGCATTGCTTTCGGACATCCCACATAGTAATGAATATGCCGCTCTGTGTCCCGTGATGTACGAGAAAGAAAAAGGGATTTTTAAATACAGCTTACCTGTAAAATCTTTTCTTGGAGTACATCACGGGACACAGAGCTCCCACCCCTCTTTTGGGTGACCATTTTGGGAGGCATACTGCTTGCTACAAAACTGAGGGACTCCCTCTAGGGTGGGGGTTATATAGGGAGGGGACTTCCTGTTTGAAGATTGCCAGTGTCCACACCTGAAGGTACTCCATATAACCCACATAGTAATGAATATGCCGCTCTGTGTCCCGTGATGTACTCCAAGAAAAGGATTTTACAGGTAAGCTGTATTTAAAAATCCCTTTATTTTGTTGCTTGGGGTCTATTGTTGCTGAGGGTGTTTATTGTTGCTGGAGTGGATCTATTGTTACTTGAGGGGAGGGGGTGTATTTTGTTGCTTGGGAGTCTATTGTTTCTGAGGGATCTATTGTTGCTGGGAGAATCAAAATAATCTATTGTTACTGGGGATGTGCTGTTTCTGGCTGCAGAGGATCTATTGCTGTGTAGGGGGATCTATTGTGGTGGGGGGGGTCTTATATTACTGGGAGGGATCTACTGTGGAGGGTGGGGGCTTTTGATGCTGGCTGCTGGAGGATCTGTTGTTGCCGGCAGGGGTCTATTGTTAGTGGGGGGAGGGGGGTGTATTTTGTGGCTCTGGGTCTATTTTTTTCTGGGGATGATCTATTGTTGTAGGGAGAATCAAAAGTTATTGGGGAATCTATTGTTGCTGATGGGGATCTGTTGTTTCTGGCAGCAGGGCATCTATTGCTGTGTGTAGGAGGGGTTATATTGTTGGTGGAAAGATCTATTGTTGCTGGGGGGGTCTTATATTACTGGGAGGGATCTACTGTGGAGGGAGGGGGCTTTTAATGCTGGCTGCTGGGGGATCTGTTGTTGCCGGAAGGGGTCTATTGTTGCTGGAGCGGATATGTTGTTGCTTGGGGTCTATTGTTGCGGGGGGGGGGGGGGGGGTTCTATTGTTTTCTAAGGATGTCTATTGTTGCTGGAGTGGGTCTATTGTTAGTGGGGGGAGGGGGGGTGTATTTTGTGGCTCAGGGTGGTCTATTGTTTCAGAGCGATCTATTGTTGCTGATGGGGGATCTGTTGTGGCTGGCTGGAGGGGAATCTGTTTTCATGCCTTTTCTATTATCGTTAACAAATTATTATTATTAATAAATATATATATATATATAAATATATATATATATATTATATATATATATATATTATAATCTATATATCTATATCTATCTATCAATATTATATATATATATATATATATATATATATATATATATATATATATATATATATATTATATATATATATATATATATATAATTAATAATAATATTTAGCTAGACATATTTATTTTAATTGAGATATATATATATATATATATAAAGTTATTATTAATCGTAATATTTAGATAGGTATATTTATTTTAATTAATAAATGTGTGTGTGTGTGTGTGTATATATATATATACACACACACACTTATTAATTAAAATAAATATACCTAATATATATATATATATATTATACTAATAATATTTAGATGGATAGATATATTTATTTTAATTAATAATAAAATAAATATATATATTTTTTATTATTAATTCTATATAGAGAGATGGAGATATATATTTATTTTAATAATAATATTTTTAACACCATTATAATCAATGAGCTGCTGACTGTAATGCTTGTAATTTTTTATATATATAATACATAAAATATAAATGGTTACTTTATATATTAAATAATTCTTATTGAGGATAAAATAATAATACATGTAAAGCATAACCAAAACATTCTTCCATTGCGTCGGGTAGGGAAGGGTTAAATCTTCGCCTTCAGTTCGCCATCGTCTCGCCATTTTGTTGGAACTTTCTGTGTATTGAGAAGAGCGGGGGGGGGGGGGGGGGGGTGATGAGGAATTTGTCTCGGGGGCGCCGCGGTTCCGCACGTTTCTCCGGCGCCGCCATCTGTTCCGTGTGACATTCTGGTTTCGGTAGGGAGAGCGGCGACCGCTGCATGAAATAAATCATTTACCGCGGAGCGCGGCGGTCCAGGGGGACGCGGGGGAGGGGCTTTTATCGCTCTCGTGGATCACACTTGTGAGAGGGAAATGCTGAAAGGAGAACTTCTAAAAGACTGACCTGTCGCTGTGAAGGAAAGGACACCTCAGTACAGAAGTGGGGTCTGTACTTACCTGCAACGGGATGTGTCGGGAGTTAGAGGGGAACATGTCCTCCCATGTCCTCCTATGTCCTCCTATGTCCTCCTATGTCCTCGCCTGTCCTCCTATGTCCTCGCCTGTCCTCCTATGTCCTCGCCTGTCATCCTATGTCCCCGCCTGTCCTCCTATGTCCTCGCCTGTCCCCCTATGTCCTCGCCTGTCCTCCTATGTCCCCGCCTGTCCTCCTATGTCCTCGCCTGTCCTCCTATGTCCTCGCCTGTCCTCCTATGTCCTCGCCCTGTCCTCCTATGTCCCCGCCTGTCCTCCTATGTCCTCGCCCTGTCCTCCTATGTCCTCGCCTGTCCTCCTATGTCCTCGCCTGTCCTCCTATGTCCTCGCCTGTCCTCCTATGTCCTCGCCTGTCCTCCTATGTCCTCGCCTGTCCTCCTATGTCCTCGCCTGTCCTCCTATGTCCTCGCCTGTCGTCCTATGTCCTCGCCTGTCGTCCTATGTCCCCGCCTGTCCTCCTATGTCCCCGCCTGTCCTCCTATGTCCCCGCCTGTCCTCCTATGTCCTCGCCTGTCCTCCTATGTCCCCGCCTGTCCTCCTATGTCCCCGCCTGTCCTCCTATGTCCCCGCCTGTCCTCCTATGTCCTCGCCTGTCGTCCTATGTCCTCGCCTGTCATCCTATGTCCGCCCTGTCCTCCTATGTCCTCGCCTGTCCTCCTATGTCCTCGCCTGTCGTCCTATGTCCTCGCCTGTCCTCCTATGTCCTCGCCTGTCCTCCTATGTCCTCGCCTGTCCTCCTATGTCCTCGCCTGTCCTCCTATGTCCTCGCCTGTCGTCCTATGTCCCCGCCTGTCATCCTATGTCCCCGCCTGTCCTCCTATGTCCCCGCCTGTCCTCCTATGTCCTCGCCTGTCCTCCTATGTCCTCGCCTGTCCTCCTATGTCCTCGCCTGTCCTCCTATGTCCTCGCCTGTCCTCCTATGTCCTCGCCTGTCCTCCTATGTCCTCGCCTGTCCTCCTATGTCCTCGCCTGTCCTCCTATGTCCTCGCCTGTCCTCCTATGTCCTCGCCTGTCCTCCTATGTCCTCGCCTGTCGTCCTATGTCCTCGCCTGTCGTCCTATGTCCTCGCCTGTCGTCCTATGTCCTCGCCTGTCGTCCTATGTCCTCGCCTGTCGTCCTATGTCCTGGCCTGTCGTCCTATGTCCTGGCCTGTCCTCCTACCTGTCCCCGCCTGTCCTCCTATGTCCCCGCCTGTCCTCCTACCTGTCCCCGCCTGTCCTCCTATGTCCCCGCCTGTCCTCCTATGTCCCCGCCTGTCCTCCTATGTCCCCGCCTGTCCTCCTATGTCCTCGCCTGTCCTCCTATGTCCTCGCCTGTCCCCCTATGTCCTCGCCTGTCCCCCTATGTCCTCGCCTGTCCTCCTATGTCCTCCTATGTCCTGGCCTGTCCCTACCTGTCCCCGCCTGTCCTTACCTGTCCCCGCCTGTCCTTGCCTGTCCTCGCCTGTACTTGCCTGTCCTCGCCTGTACTTGCCTGTCCTCGTCTGTACTTGCCTGTCCTCGTCTGTACTTGCCTGTCCCTGCCTGTCCTCGCCTGTCCCTGCCTGTCCTCGCCTGTCCCTGCCTGTCCCCGCCTGTCCTTACCTGTCCCCGCCTGTCCTTACCTGTCCCCGCCTGTCCTTACCTGTCCCCGCCTGTCCTTACCTGTCCCCGCCTGTCCTTACCTGTCCCCGCCTGTCCTTACCTGTCCCCGCCTGTCCTTGCCTGTCCCCGCCTGTCCTTGCCTGTCCTTGCCTGTCCTTGCCTGTCCTTGCCTGTCCTTGCCTGTCCTTGCCTGTCCTTGCCTGTCCTTGCCTGTCCTTGCCTGTCCTTGCCTGTCCTTGCCTGTCCTTGCCTGTCCCCGCCTGTCCTTACCTGTCCCCGCCTGTCCTTGCCTGTCCCCGCCTGTCCTTGCCTGTCCCCGCCTGTCCTTGCCTGTCCCCGCCTGTCCCCGCCTGTCCTTGCCTGTCCTTGCCTGTCCTTGCCTGTCCTTGCCTGTCCTTGCCTGTCCTTGCCTGTCCTTGCCTGTCCTGCCTGTCTTGCCTTTGCCTGTCCTTGCCTGTCCTTGCTGTCCTCGCCTGTACTTGCCTGTCCTCGCCTGTCCCCGCCTGTCCTTACCTGTCCCCGCCTGTCCTTGCCTGTCCCCGCCTGTCCTTACCTGTCCCCGCCTGTCCTTACCTGTCCCCGCCTGTCCTTACCTGTCCCCGCCTGTCCTTACCTGTCCCCGCCTGTCCTTACCTGTCCCCGCCTGTCCTTACCTGTCCCCGCCTGTCCTTACCTGTCCCCGCCTGTCCTTACCTGTCCCCGCCTGTCCTCGTCTGTACTTGCCTGTCCTCGCCTGTCAGTGGTTGGTAAGGACTCAGCAGCTACAAGCGCCCACTGCATTCCTAGCAACGGCCCCCACTGCATTCCTAGCAACGGCCCCCACTGCATTCCTAGCAACGGCCCCCACTGCATTCCTAGCAACGGCCCCCACTGCATTCCTAGCAACGGCCCCCACTGCATTCCTAGCAACGGCCCCACTGCTTTCCTAGCAACGGCCACCACATTCGCCCTAAACATCCAGCATTGGGACGAACGTCAAGCCGGTAATAACGTTTGGCTCGGCGGGTGTACTCCTTTATACTGAGCGCTGTATATAAGAGAAATAACGCCGATGATGTCACCCGGTCTCCTGCGCTCCGTAGAAATATAGAAGATATAATACGGACGGATCCCGTAATTATCAGCCGCCATTGTTCTGTGACAGAGTCCTTATTACAGAGAGAGAGGGGGGGGGAGGGGAGGACACAAAGCCTCATTGTCCCCTTATAATAGGGGGAGGGCCATCAGCTGGTGGGAGGAGCTCAGAGCTGTTGAATACAAAGGTAAAGCCGGGCGATTAGTAAAAGCTGCGCCCAATAATACGAGCTGCGGGGAGCTCAGGGAATGAAAGCAGATGTGGATAATATAAGATACAGTGCTTTGAAAAAGTATACATACCCCTTGAAATTTTCTATTATATATATATATATATTCATTGACCACTTAAGTACCGAGCCCCTTTGAGATTTGTTGTAAGACAAGCCCAATTTGTTTCCATATTGTGAAAGATGTTGTTGTGCCGAGTAAAAAGATACCCAACACGTCATGCTTCAACTACCAAGGGGGACCTAATAAAGGGGGTCCAACCTGCTACTAGCAAGGGGGGGATAATAAAGGGGGTCCAACCCGCTACTAGCAAGGGGGACCTAATAAAGGGGGTCCAACCCACTACTAGCAAGGGGGACCTAATAAAGGGGATCCAACCCTCTACTAGCAAGGGGGACCTAATAAAGGGGGTCCAATCCACTACTACCAAGGGGGACCTAATAAAGGGGGTCCAACCTGCTACTAGCAAGGGGGGGATAATAAAGGGGGTCCAACCCGCTACTAGCAAGGGGGACCTAATAAAGGGGGTCCAACCCGCTACTAGCAAGGGGGACCTAATAAAGGGGATCCAACCCGCTACTAGCAAGGGGGGACCTAATACCGGGGGTCCAATCCACTACTAGCAAGGGGGACCTAATAAAGGGGGTCCAACCCGCTACTAGCAAGGGGGACCTAATAAAGGGGGTCCAACCCGCTACTAGCAAGGGGGACCTAATAAAGGGGATCCAACCCGCTACTAGCAAGGGGGACCTAATAAAGGGGGTCCAATCCACTACTAGCAAGGGGGACCTAATAAAGGGGGTCCAACCCGCTACTAGCAAGGGGGACCTAATAAAGGGGGTCCAACCGCTACTAGCAAGGGGGGACCTAATAAAGGGGGTCCAACCCGCTACTAGCAAGGGGGACCTAATAAAGGGGGTCCAACCCGCTACTAGCAAGGGGGACCTAATAAAGGGGGTCCAACCCGCTACTAGCAAGGGGGACCTAATAAAGGGGGTCCAACCCGCTACTAGCAAGGAGGACCTAATAAAGGGGGTCCAACCCCTTTATTAGGGATGATTCATCCCGGGAAAGTGCATGACGAATGTTATTGGGTTTTATTTATTTTATGGTTGCAGGTCAAATGTTTCTCATTGATTTAGAGGAGAAATTTTTTAATTTGGTCACTAGATGGCGCCAGGTGTCATAGAAAATGGGTTTAGCACCATCTAGTGGCCAAATTGGTCTTTTCCTTTTTTTTTTTTATCGATGAGAAACATTTGAGAAGCACAGAAAATTGTTTTTCAACGGGAACGCCGTTCCGGCACCTCCAGGACTGAATGTATGCAATGGCGAGGGGGTACTAGAGTGTGCTGGCTGCTGGGGGATCTATGGTCACTGGGGGGACCTATGGTTGTTGGGGGGGGGGGGGGGTTCTAAAATTGCTGGAGATGCTTATTGTTGCTGGAGCGAGGTTCATTGTTGATGGGAGGGATCTACCGTTGAGGAAGGGGTCAATTTTTGCTGGCTGCTGGGAGATCTATTGTTGCTAGTTTGGGGGGGAGTCTATTGTAGCTGGAGTGTTTTTTTTTTGCCTCTATTGATGATGGGGGTCTATTATTGATGGAGGGGGCTATTGTTGCAGGAGGGGGAGAATTTTGTTATGATGCCTCTATTTTTGCTGGGTGTCTATTAATGTTGGATGGGGGGTCTATCGTTGCTGGAGGTTTTTTTTGTGGTGTTTCTATTGTTGCTGGGGGTCTATTATTGAGGGAGGTCTGTTGTTGCTGTGTGTGGAGGGATTATTTTTGTGGTGCTTATATTTTTGCTGGGGTCTATTATTGATGGGGGGGGGGTCTATTGTTGCTGGGGGGGGTATTTTTTGTGGTGCCTCTTTTTGCTGAGGGTCTATTATTGATGGGGGGGGGGGTCTATTGTTGCTGTAGATTTTTTGTGGTGCCTCTTTTTTTGCTGGAGGTTTTTTTTTTTGTGATGCCTCTATTGATGATGGGGGTCTATTATTGATAGGGGGGGTCTATTGTTGCTGGAGGGGGGTATTTTTTGGTGGTGCCTCTATTGTTTCTGGGGGTCGATTATTGATGTGGGGGGGTCTTTTTTTGTGGTACCTCTATTTTTGCTGGGTGTCTATTATTGATGGGGGGGCGGGGGGTCTATTGTTGCTGGAGGTTTTTTTTTGTGGTGCCTCTATTGTTGCTGGAGGTCTATTATTGAGGGAGGTCTATTGTTGCTGGAGTGTGGAGGGGTATTTTTTTGTGGTGCTTATATTTTTTTTTGTTGGGGGTCATTTATTGATGGGGGGGGTCTATTGTTGCTGGAGGGGGGGGGATTTTTTGTGGTGCCTCTATTTTTTTCTGGGGGTCTATTGTTGCTGGGGGGGGTATTTTTGTGGTGCCTCTTTTTTGCTGAGGGTCTATTATTGATGGGGGGGTCTATTGTTGCTGGAGTGGGAGATATTTTTTTGTGGTGCCTCTATTGTTGCTGGGTGTCTATTAATGTTGGATGGGGGGGGGGGGGTCTATCGTTGCTGGAGGTTTTTTTTTGTGTGGTTTTTCTATTGTTGCTGGGGGTCTGTTATTGAGAGGGGTCTATTGTTGCTGGAGGGGGGATATTTTTTTGTGGTGCCTCTATTGTTGCTGGAGTGTTGGGGATATTTTCTGTGGCGCTTAAATCTTTGCTTGGGGTCTCTTATTGACGGGGAGGTCTTTTGTTGTTGGCCGCAGGGGAGCTATCTCATTGTGACCCATCCCCCGAGCACTGTCCCTTGGTTCCACCCCCAAACCCACCTTCCAGTACCGCCCCATTTAGAGAATACAGAACAAAGTATTTGGCATTGAGTTTAATAGTGATAACAAGAAAAGCAATAAAAATAGATCCTGTGATTAAGCGAAACGCGTTGGGTTTGCCCCTCTGTCCACCTCAGAGACCCATCTCTTGGTTCCACCCCCTATCAATTTTTCCAGTGCCGCCCCTTTTAGAGAATACAGAACAAAGTAGATGGTATGGAATTTAATACACATGACAAGAAAAGCAATAAAATAGATCCCCATGATTAAGCGAAACGCGTTGGCCGCCACATAACCACCTTCAGAGACCCAGCCATTGGATAGAGCTGGATGTGGTGTAGGGGGGCGGGGTTTAGGCCTGGGGGTGGAGAGTAAAATGCCACCTCTCCGGGGTTAGGCCACGGCTCTACTAAAAGCTGCCGCCGATCTCACACGGGGAATGCAGGCGGCAGTGAGAATCTATTGATCCCTGGGGGAGGGGAGGGGGAGGGGGGAGGGGGGGTGCGGCCGCCCCCCATTGCACGGTGTCAATGTAGTCTAACGTGGCTGCCCCCAAAATACCGACAAGCAGGGAATTTCCAGACCAGCTGACAACCAGATGATCGGCTCAGGCGACGTTGTCATTGGGTAATGAGCCAATTATCTGTATTTCAGGACAGCCGATCTCTGATTGGAGGAGGGAGGCGGCGCACACCTCGGGGGAGGGGTCTTTTATGATATTTGTCCACGAAGAGTTCTCGGCAGCGCCCTCTAATCTCTGATTTCCATCTCCGGTATTATTGTAATAAATGATTTGCAGTCGCGTGCGCCATTTGTCATCACCGCCGAGAATGTAAAAGGGAGAGACGCGGCGGGAAGATCCGATTATTTCCGAGAATTACTTTTATTACATATTATTATTATTTATAGCGAGGAATTCCGGAGATCCGTCTGCAGCTCCGAGCTTTTCACCGAGGAAAGCAGAAATAGTTACTTCGTTTTATATATATATTTATTATTAATTTCATCAATTATTATTATTAGTAAGTATCAATTCTAATTTATTATTATTTTTATTATTAATCTCATAAATTATTATTAGTAGTAGTATACATTTTAATTATTATTATTATTATTATTTATATTCTCATAAACTAGTAGTAGTATCAATTACAATGATTATTGTTATTATTAATCTCATAAATTATTATTAGTAGTATCAATTTAAAATATTTTTATTTTTTATCTCATTAATTATTATTATTATTATCATTAGTAGTAGTAGAAGTATCAATTCAAATGATTATTATTATTAATCTCATAAATAATTATTAGTAGTAGTATCAATTCATTAATTATTATAATTTTATTATTAATCTTTATAAATTTTATTATTAGTAGTAGTATCAATTTTTTTTATTAATCTCATAAATTAGTATCAATTTTAATTATTATTAATATTATTATTAAGCAAATCTCATAAATTAGTAGTAGTAGTAGTATCAATTTAAATATTTTTATTATTAATATCATAAATTATTAGTAGTAGTAGTATCAATTTTTTTTATTAATCTCATAAATTAGTAGTAGTATCAATTTTAAAATGTTTATTTATCTCTAAATTATTATTATTAGTAGTATCAATTATAATAATTATTATTATTATTAATCTCATAAATTATTAGTAGTAGTATCAATTTAAAATATTTGTATTATTTATCTCTAAATTATTAGTAGTAGTATCAATTATTATTAGTAGTAGTAGTCATAGTAGTATAAATTGTTATTATTATTATTATTAATCTCATAAATTAGTAGTAGTAGTATCAATTTAAATGTTTTTATTATTAATCTCATAAATTATTAGTAGTATCAATTTAAAATATGTCTGTTTATCTCTAAATGATTATTATTAGTAGTATCAATTATAGTTATTATTATTATTTTTATCATTAATCTCATAAATTATTAGTAGTAGTATCAATTTATTTTTATTTATCTCTAAATTATTATTAGTAGTAGTATCAATTAGTAGTAGTAGTCATAGTAGTATAAATTGTAATTATTATTATTATTAATAATCTCATAAATTATTACTAGTAGTAGTATCAATTTAAAATATTATTAATAATCTCATAAATTATTATTATTACTAGTAGTAGTAGTATCTATTATTATTATTATTATTATTATTAATCTCATAAATTATTATTAGTAGTAGAAGTATCAATTTAAAATATTTTTATTATTTATCTCAATTATTATTATTATTGTTGGTAGTAGTAGAAGTATCAATTAAATTTTTTTATTAGTAGTATCAATTATTAGTAGTAGTATCAATTTTAATTATTATTAATATTAAGAAAATCTCATAAATTAGTAGTAGTAGTATTAGTAGTAGTAGTATCAATTTAAATATTTTTATTAATCTCATAAATTAGTATCAATTTAAAATATGTTTATTATATATCTCTAAATTATTATTATTAGTATCAATTATATTTATTATTATTATTAATCTCAAATTATTAAGTAGTAGAATTTTAGTAGTAGTATCAATTTAAATTATTTTATTTTTTTTAAAGTGTATTTTGTGCGTGAACTCGAGAGAGAGGAGCCGGACTGCAGGAGTTGGGAGTAGGCAGACCCTCCACCTGGAGGCAATGGCGGGTGTAAGGGGGGGCCTTCCACTCACCCCGCCCTACCTGCTCCACTTGGGAGCCCGACTGGGGCCCAACAGGACCCCAATGGGGCAGAGGGACTCCCCCTATGAGGGAGTGAGGGGGCCTAGCCCACCCAGCCAGCCCCATAGGTCCTTTGCCTACCTTTATTTTAGGAGACCGCATGGCCAAAGTGCGTGTTAAACCAATTTTGTGTGCGTGCAAGTGTGGTGGTTTTTTTTTGGGGGGGGGGGGGGGGGTGGGCAAACAAAGCACAGGCGTACCTTGCATAGCACACCCCCCGGGAGCCGGGCTGAGACCACCAAACTCAATTCACATGTAGCCGAGACCGGGATCCGAACCCTTGGCTGCAGAGGTGAATGGCTTGTGTCAATCGCGTTGAGCCACCACAGCTCCCACAATTTAAAATATTTTTATTATTTATCTCTAAATTAGTAGTAGTAGTAGTAGTAGTAGTAGTCATAGTAGTATACATTTTTATTATTAATAATAATCTCATAAATTAGTAGTAGTAGTAGTATCAATTTAAAATATTATTATTAATCTCATAAATTATTATTATTAGTAGTATCAATTATTATTATTATTAATCTCATAAATTATTATTATTATTATTAGTAGTATCAATTATTATTATTATTATTATTATTAATCTCATAAATTATTATTATTAGTAGTAGTATCAATTATTATTATTATTATTATTATTATTATTAATCTCATAAATTATTATTAGTAGTAGAAGTATAAATTTAAAATATTTTTATTATTTATCTTAATTATTATTAGTAGTAGAAGTATCAATTAAAATTATTATTAATCTCATAAATTATTATTAGTAGTGTCAATTCTTAGTAGTAGTAGTATACATTTTAATTATTATTATTAATATTATTATTATTCATCTCATAAATTATTATTATTTTTGTTCTTATTATAGAATGTAGGGTCAGGTTTGTGATTATAAAATGTCCTCATTAACCCCGAACAACAATCCACAGCGATCCTTGTTTTACGCCGCCGTTGCCGCCGTGAGTTTTTTTTTGTTGTGCCCCCCCTCCCCCTCCCCCCCATCTTCTTCTTCAGAATTTGGCCACAGGTATCGCCGGACGGACAATAAATCCTTTTAATGGCGAATGTAACTCTTAGATTTAATGTGAAGTGACGGCTTTCCATTAATGATTCTCTTCGGGGGGACGAGGCGGAGGGACAAAAAGCACAACGGCGGGCGGCACAAGACCTTCCAGCTGCCGGTCCTCCGACCACAGGGACCCTGGGGCCACAACCCCTCGTTATGTTCTACACTCCCAATTACTACAACCTCACATCACACTTCATTGGAGGTCATTTCTAAAGTCATTTCAATCCTTTTTTTTTTTTTTTTTTTTTAAATCTGTAACTTTTAAAATAATCCCCGGTGATCCCGCCATGGAGGTTCTGGTTCAGCCACTTCCTGTGTAGGGTGACAACGCCCCGTCCCGGACTCCCAGCTGTGCTCCTCCGTTGTCACCCCGGCTGTGGATTGTGATACATGGGAGCGGTTTGACCCTCCCGACTCCGGTACCCGCACCAGGATGGCCGGAAATTCTTTCCTTCCTTCGAAGCTGATAATTCTCGTAACTATGGAGTTTCCTCCAGTTCTGGAAGATCTCGTCTTTCCTCTGGAGCTCAGTGTTGTCCTCCATATTTGTAAAGACAATCCTTCGGGAGACCAGGATTTTATGAGATTGCAGGAGGTTCCTAAACTTTGTGTGGGGGTTTTGCCCTCCTCTGGATCAGTGAGAGGATCTGAGGGTGGCCGGTATTTTTTCATTCCTTTGAAGCTGACAGAAGTATATCTCTTTCTTAATACTTGTAACTATGGAGTTTCCTCCAATTCTAGAAGATCTCGTCTTTCCTCTGGAGTTTTGTCCTCCATATTTGTAAAGACAAGGCTTCGGGACACCAGGATTTTATCACATTGTCAGGGGATGGGTAGGAGGTTATTTTCTCCCTCCTTTGAAGCTGATAAACATGTAATTATGGAGTTTCCTCCAGTTATTGAGGTTCATCTTTCCTCTGGAACTTAGTTTTGTCCTCCATATGTGCAAAGACAATTCCTCGTGACACCAGGACTTTATCACATTGTCAGGGGGTGGGTAGGAGGTTATTTTCTCCCTCCTTTGAAGCTGATATAAATGTATCTCTTTCATAATACTGAAAACAATGTAACTATGGAGTTTCCTCCAGTTCTGGAAGTTCTTGTCTTTCCTCTGGAGCTTAGTGTTGTCTTCCATATTTGTCCGGACACCAGAATTTTATCACATTGTCAGGGAGGTAGGTAGAAGGTTATTTTTTCCCTCCTTTGAAGCTGATATAAATGTATCTCTTTCATAATACTGAAAACAATGTAACTATGGAGTTTCCTCCAGTTCTGGAAGTTCTCTTCTCTCCTCTGGAGCTTAGTGTTGTCCTCCCAATGCCTCAAAATACCAGGATTTGATTTTCAGGGGGGTATTTAAAAGGTTATTTTCTCCCTCCTTTGAAGCTGATGAACAAGTGATTATGTATTATGGAGTTTCCTCCAGTTATTGAGGTTCATCTTTCCACTGGAACTTAGTTTTGTCCTCCATATTTGTAAAGACAATCCTTCGGGAGACCAGGATTTTATGAGATTGCAGGAGGTTCCTAAACTTTGTGTGGGGGTTTTGCCCTCCTCAGGATCAGTGAGAGGATCTGAGGGTGGCCGGTATTTTTTCATTCCTTTGAAGCTGACAGAAGTATTTCTCTTTCTTAATTCTTGTAACTATGGAGTTTCCTCCAATTCTAGAAGATCTCGTCTTTCCTCTGGAGTTTTGTCCTCCATATGTGTAAAGACAAGGCTTCGGGACACCAGGACTTTATCACATTGTCAGGGGATGGGTAGGAGGTTATTTTCTCCCTCCTTTGAAGCTGATAAACATGTAATTATGGAGTTTCCTCCAGTTATTGAGGTTCATCTTTCCTCTGGAACTTAGTTTTGTCCTCCATATGTGCAAAGACAATTCCTCGTGACACCAGGACTTTATCACATTGTCAGGGGGGTGGGTAGGAGGTTATTTTCTCCCTCCTTTGAAGCTGATATAAATGTATCTCTTTCATAATACTCGTAACTATAGAACTATGGAGTTTCCTCCAGTTCTGGAAGTTCTTGTCTTTCCTCTGGAGCTTAGTGTTGTCTTCCATATTTGTACAGACACCAGAATTTTATCACATTGTCAGGGAGGTAGGTAGAAGGTTATTTTTTCCCTCCTTTGAAGCTGATATAAATGTATCTCTTTCATAATACTGAAAACAATGTAACTATGGAGTTTCCTCCAGTTCTGGAAGTTCTTGTCTCTCCTCTGGAGCTTAGTGTTGTCCTCCCAATGCCTCAAAATACCAGGATTTGATTTTCAGGGGGGTATTTAAAAGGTTATTTTCTCCCTCCTTTGAAGCTGATGAACAAGTGATTATGTATTATGGAGTTTCCTCCAGTTATTGAGGTTCATCTTTCCTCTGGAACTTAGTTTTGTCCTCCATATTTGCAAAGACAATTCCTCTGGATACCAGGACTTTAGCACATTGTCCGGGGGGTAGGTAGTAGGGTATTTTCTCCCTCCTTTGAAGCTGATATAAATGTATCTCTTTCATAATACTGATTAACATGTAATTATGGAAGTTCTTCTCTTTCTTCTGGAGCTCAGTGTTGTCCTTCATATTTGCAAAGACAATCCCTCTGGAGACCAGGATTTTATGAGATTGCAGGAGGTTCCTAAACTTTGTGTGGGGGTTTTGCCCTCCTCTGGATGAGTGAGAGGATCTGAGGGTGGCCGGTATTTTTTCTTTCCTTTGAAGCTGACAGAAGTATATCTCTTTCTTAATACTTGTAAGTATGGAGTTTCCTTCAATTCTAGAAGTTTGTTTTTCCTCTGGAGCTTAGTGTTGTCCTCCCAATGCTTCGGGACACCAGGATTTTATCACATTGTCAGGGGATGGGTAGGAGGTTAATTTCTCCCTCCTTTGAAGCTGATAAACATGTAATTATGGAGTTTCCTCCAGTTATTGAGGTTCATCTTTCCTCTGGAACTTAGTTTTGTCCTCCATATGTGCAAAGACAATTCCTCGTGACACCAGGACTTTATCACATTGTCAGGGGGTGGGTAGGAGGTTATTTTCTCCTTCCTTTGAAGCTGATATAAATGTATCTCTTTCAAAATGAAATTATGGAGTTTCCTCCATTTCTGGAGGTTCGTTTTTCTTCTAGAGCTTAGTGTTGTCCTCCCAATGCCTCGAAAAACCAGGATTTGATTGTCAGGGGGGAAGGTAGGAGGTTGGAGGTTATTTTCTCCCTCCTTTGAAGCTGATATAAATGTATCTCTCTCATAATACTCATAAACATGTAATTATGGAGTTTCCTCCAGTTCTGTAAGTTTGTCCTTCCTCTGGAGCTTGGTGTTGTCCTCCATATTTGTAAAGACAATGCTTCGGGAGACCAGGATTTGATCACATTGTCAGGGGGGGTAGGTAGGAGGTTATTTTCTCCCTCCTTTGAAGCTGATATAAATGTATCTCTCTCATAATACTCATAAACATGTAATTATGGAGTTTCCTCCAGTCCTCGAAGTTTGTCTTTCCTCTGGAGTTTTTTCCCCCATATTTGCAAAGACAACGCCTCGGGACACCAGGAATTTATCACATGGGTTAGGTAGTAGGGTATTTTCTCCCTCCTTTGAAGCTGATATAAATATATCTCTTTCATAATACTGATAAACCTGTAACTATGGTATTTCCTCCAGTTCTGGAAGTTCTTGTCTTTCCTCTGGAGCTTAGTGTTGTCCTCCCATATTTGTAAAGACACCAGGATTTTATCACATTGTCAGGGGGTTAGGTTGGAGGTTATTTTCTCCCTCCTTTGAAGCTGATATAAATATATATTCATCAGTATTATGAAAGAGATACAAGTATGGAGTTTCCTCGCAGCCCTCGTCCCTCCTCTGGTGCTTAGTGTTGTCCTTCATATTTGTAAAGACAATGCTTCAGGACACCAGGATTTTATCACATTGTCAGGGGGGTAGGAGATGATTTTCTCCCTCCTTTGAAGCTGATCAAAATATATCTCTCTCCTAATACTGATAAACATGAAATTATAGAGTTTCCTCCAGTTCTGGAAGTTCATCTTTCCTCCGGAGCTTAGTGTTATCCTCCCAATGCCTCTGGATACCAGGATTTGATTTTCAGGGGGTAGGTAGCAGGTTATTTTCTCCCTCCTTTGAAGCTGATAAACATGTAATTATGGAGTTTCCTCCAGTTATTGAGGTTCATCTTAACTCTGGAGCTTAGTGTTGTCCTCCCAATGCCTCGGGACACCAGGATTTTATCACATTGTCAGGGAGGTAGGTAGGGGGTTATTTTTTCCTTCCTTTGAAGCTGATATAAATGTATCTCTCTCATAATACTGATAAAACTGTAATTATGGAGTTTCCTCCAGTTCTGGAGGTTCGTTTTTCTGCTGGAGCTTAGTGTTCTCCTCCCAATGCCTCGGGACACCAGGGTTTTATTTTTAGGGGGGTAGGTAGGAGGTTGGAGGCTATTTTCTCCCTCCTTTGAAGCTGATATAAATGTGTCTTTTCATAATACTGAAAGATATGTAACTATGGAGTTTCCTCCAGTTCTGGAAGTTCGTCTTTCCTCTGGAGCTTAGTGTTGTCCCCCCAATTCCTCGGGACACCAGGATTTTATCACATTGTCAGGGAGGTAGGTAGGGGGTTATTTTTTCCTTCCTTTGAAGCTGATATAAATGTATCTCTTATATAATACTGATGAATATGTAAGTATGGAGTTTCCTCCAGTTCTGGAAGTTCGTCTTTCCTCTGCAGCTTAGTTTTGTCCCCCCCAATGCCTCGGGACACCAGGTTTTTTTTTTTTTAGGGGGGTAGGTAGCAGGCTATTTTCTCCCTCCTTTGAAGCTGATATAAATGTATCTCTTATATAATACTGATGAATATGTAAGTATGGAGTTTCCTCCAGTTCTGGAAGTTCGTCTTTCCTCTGCAGCTTAGTTTTGTCCCCCCCAATGCCTCGGGACACCAGGGTTTTTTTTTTTTAGGAGGGTAGGTAGCAGGCAATTTTCTCCCTCCTTTGAAGCTGATATAAATGTATCTCTTGTATAATACTGATGAATATGTAAGTATGGAGTTTCCTCCAGTTCTGGAAGTTCAGCCCTCGTCTCTCTCTCTCTATCCGGAGCTTAGCGTTGAGCCGATGCCTCCGGACATCAAACACCAGCTGATAACGACGTCAACCCCCCCCCCCCCAGCTGCCACGTAAGCCCCCTTAAACATCAGCTGTGGGGTCAATCTACTCGAAGGCTTTCTGAATGGAAGCTTTAATGATTCAAGTCATTTCTATTCGAATAAGACTTTTTTTTTTTGCTTTGCCAGCAGAGAGCTGCTTATGGATTTGGAAGGCAATGACATGACGAGGGGGGGGGGGGAGGGGGGGGGGGGGCAATGGAGCCTCGGCCGTTAGGCGTCAGCAAATGGGTTATTGATTATTTCATATTTAGCCACACAGCACAGAGCAGATGAATCATTAAATATATTTAACTAAGAGGATTGGAAAGCGAGCCGGTTAATCAGCCGGAGATCGGTCTCTGAAATCATGGAGGGAGAAAAAAAAATGACAATAAAACACAATTTAGTTTTTAATCAGGAGGCTGTAAACTCTCCGTCCAGATAGAAAGCGACTTGCGCCGCGCCTGCGTCATTGCTGCGGGATTGGAGGAAGGTGACTAATAAGTATGGAGCAAATTTCCATCGATTGGACGATGCAAGCCAGTGGTGGCTTACGCGTCTCAGTTAAAGGGAATGTATCATTTTTATGTGTAATACAAAATATTATATTTTTATTTATCAAGATATCACTTTCTCTTTACATGTAGATAATATTGTCAGTCTGATATCTGGAAAATAATAACATTTAAGCTAGTTTTAATAATAATGATAGCTCCATCGGGCTCTGATGTCCTGAGGAAGCAATCCCGAAACCTGTTGGATTTCCTTGTCAATCTTAAAGTATGTGAATCCTCACCTTGTGAAACAAACCATTCAGTTTGAAAGCGAAACTTTAGTCATTTGTTCATCTTTCCATCTATTAAATCTTCTCCCCTTGTTGTTGTTCTTTTAACTTTGGATAGTAACACATTTTTTTTCTGCCAGTAAATCCTTTATACAGCCCACTTCCTGTTTCCTTATACAGCCCACTTCCTGTTTCCTTATACAGCCCACTTCCTGTTTCCTTATGTAGAGCCCTCTTCCCGTTTCCTTATGTAGAGCCCTCTTCCCGTTTCCTTATGTAGAGCCCTCTTCCTGTTTCCTTATGTAGAGCCCTCTTCCCGTTTCCTTATGTAGAGCCCTCTTCCCGTTTCCTTATGTAGAGCCCTCTTCCCGTTTCCTTATGTAGAGCCCTCTTCCCGTTTCCTTATGTAGAGCCCTCTTCCCGTTTCCTTATGTAGAGCCCTCTTCCCGTTTCCTTATGTAGAGCCCTCTTCCCGTTTCCTTATGTAGAGCCCTCTTCCCGTTTCCTTATGTAGAGCCCTCTTCCCGTTTCCTTATGTAGAGCCCTCTTCCCGTTTCCTTATGTAGAGCCCTCTTCCCGTTTCCTTATGTAGAGCCCTCTTTCCCGTTTCCTTATGTAGAGCCCTCTTCCCGTTTCCTTATGTAGAGCCCTCTTCCCGTTTCCTTATGTAGAGCCCTCTTCCCGTTTCCTTATGTAGAGCCCTCTTCCCGTTTCCTTATGTAGAGCCCTCTTCCCGTTTCCTTATGTAGAGCCCTCTTCCCGTTTCCTTATGCGGACCCTTTCCCGTTTCCTTATACGGCCCACCAGCCCACTTCCTGTTTCCTTATACATTGCCCCCATCCCCCCGTCATGTCATTGCCCCTTTATGGGAGTCACTTCCTATTGTTGACAGTAAATAAGAAGATTATCTATATGGGCTCCTACATGTTGGGGTGGGAGCTCACACTCTACAATGGAGGCCAAGTCATGACAAAACCTCCCCCCATACGGGCTCCCTATCCCCAGAGTGCATCTATGTAAATATATGTGTGAGAAGCTTCAGATGGAAGCAGCTACTCTTTGACACCGAAGCTGCATTCCGGGGCAGTGAAGCTGAGCCGGAGTCGGGGAAAGTCGTCCTTTTTTTTCTTAGAGGGGCATTTTGTCACGACCGATTCTCTTTAATAGAACAATCGGTTCCAACACTTAACTCGATATCTCCCCCCCCCCCCCTAAAATCCGAGGTTGTGTTCCAGCCGCTCTGATGGATGAGCAGTAACTCGCTCCTCTCTCCTCTCTCTCTCTTCCCTCGGGATGGGAATGTGCTTTATATTCCTTTGATTAATAATAATATTAGAGTCGTCTTTCTTCCAAAAGATCCTGGGGGCTCCCGCAGACACCCCGGCGAGTGATTGTCGGAGAGCCGCGCGCGCCTTGCACCAGTTTTGTCATCCTAAATAGGACGGATAGTTATATTGGTTGGTTCCAGAAGCATGGTCCTGATGGGTGGACTACAAATCCCAGAATGCCCTGCCGTGACCTTCTGTTGCACATGTTTATTGCTGTTATAATTCCTCAAGTGGTGGATTGTATTATAGTCGACTGGAAGCTCTACAGTGCCTTGAAAAAGTATTCACACCCCTTGAAATTTTCCTAATTTTGTCATGTTAAATCAGGTTAGGGAGTCTCCAAACAAGACATTCAGATGAGATCGTAGATCCAGATAGGAGCAATTTTATTCACACGCTGCAGTGGGCAAACACAAAGCGGTTCTCGGTTACTAGAAGCGAGCAATGCCCCCGTTGGTTCCCGTTGGAAATCCCAAGGTGAAAGCAAGAACCTGCTTGGGCAGTCTTTCCCCTACACACGGCCGGTTTTCCCGACGTCAAAACTGCGATGGAGCATACACACGGCCGGGATTCCCCGACCAAAGCTCAATCGCTGTTTTCCCGTCGGCTTCCAAATAGTTAACCAGGGGATGCAGGGGGTGTGTGTGTTCCCTGGTTAACACTGACACTCGTCTCAGCCAATCGGTTTCACCGGGTCTGGTTACCGGTAACCTGATTGGCTGAAGCGACATCGAGGGCTGGACTCGGGAGAAGACATCGAGGGAGGATGGCTGACCCGAGAAAGGTAAGTGCTGGGGGATGGGGGGCCGCAATCTGGCGGTTTTTGATGGGCAAACTGGCGGCAATTGATGGGCACAGTGGTGACAATTGATGGCACTGTGGCTGCGTTTGATGGCACAGTTGACGACAATTGCTGGGCACAGTGGCTGCGTGTGATGGGCACAGTGGCTGCGTGTGATGGGCACGGTGGCTGCGTGTGATGGGCACGGTGGCTGCGTGTGATGGGCACGGTGGCTGCGTGTGATGGGCACGGTGGCTGCGTGTGATGGGCACGGTGGCTGCGTTTGGTGGGCACGGTGGCTGCGTTTGGTGGGCACGGTGGCTGCGTTTGATGGGCACGGTGGCTGCGTTTGATGGGCACGGTGGCTGCGTTTGATGGCACAGTTGACGACAATTGCTGGGCACGGTGGCTGCGTGTGATGGGCACAGTGAGGCTGCAGTTAATGATTTTTATTTTTTCGTTTGTGCCCCACCAAAAATTTTGAGCACCAACCGCCATTGGGTTAGACAGATGTGCAGGAAGTAAAGTGGTGGGGTAGATGAGAAGGGGGTTACATTGGTAGGGCAAATGTGAAAGGAGGAGCATTGGTGGGGCAGATGAGCGGGGGGAACAGAGGTGGGACAGATGAGCGGGGATGTTCCGGCCATACAGTGGTGGGGTAGATGAGAAGGGGGTTATAGTGGGTGGGGTAGATGTGCAGGTGGTACAGTGGTGGGGTAGATGATCGAGGGGTACAGTGGTGGGCAGATCTTCAGGTGGTACAGTGATCCGTGGACTGGGGGTGCAGGAATTGGGGCAGATCTGAGGACTGGAGGTGCAGGAACTGGGGCAGATCGGAGGACTGGAGGTGCGGGAACTGAGGCAGATCGGAGGACTGGAGGTGCGGGAACTGGGGCAGATCGGAGGACTGGAGGTGCGGGAATTGGGGCAGATCGGAGGACTGGAGGTGCGGGAACTGGGGCATATCTGAGGACAGGAGGTGCGGGAACTGGGGCAGATCGGAGGACTGGAGGTGCGGGAACTGGGGCAGATCGGAGGACTAGAGGTGCGGAAACTGGGGCAGATCGGAGGACTGGAGGTGCGGGAACTGGGGCATATCTGAGGACTGGAGGTGCGGGAACTGGGGCATATCTGAGGACTGGAGGTGCGGGAACTGGGGCATATCTGAGGACTGGAGGTGCATTTTTTTTGTTATAAAATCGGCGCTCAATTTGAAAACATTTTTTGGCACAAAGTGTATAAAATCTCCCCTCCCCCTGCCTAGTATTTCCATTTCTTATTGCTCTTAGCTCCATTCCTCTATAATTACATAAAACATTCTCAGGAAGTCGGGGGATGTGACCTTATAACTTTTTTTTTTTGTCGAATAATCTGAAGGGCGGTCCTGCGGGAGGTAAGTAGTCACGGGAAAAGTCAGACGCCAGAATCGCGAACGTCTTTCCTGGAAGAAGGCGTCTTGCTGTGATCACATAGAAACAGGTTTGATCCTCTCAGCAGTCGTCTTCTCACTTCTCCTCCTTCATCGATCGATTTAAGGTCTATCAGCCCACTTTGAATATCGATCGCCGGGCTGCTGTGATCGGCCTCGCGCTGCGTCCGCTTAGCGTACCGTATCCGGGAGAGACCGAGGTACGGGGTCTATGGATGTTAGGATACAGAATTTTTCCAGTTTTGTAGATATGCTCGTTCTTCTGGAACCTTATTATATATCCAGCAGCAATAGGTAGATATAGTTAAAGAGAACCTGTCAGTTTCATCAGTGGCATCACTAGGGTCGGTGTTACCCCTGTGCGAAAAAATTGTGTCACCCCCCCCCCACCAACTATAGTCCCCTCTCAGTATAGATCCCCCTCCACTAACTATAGATCCCTCTTCCTCAGTACAAACCCCCTCACTAAGTACAGACCCCCTCCATCAATATAGACCCCCCTCCCTCAGTTTATACCTCCCCAGCAGTACCTACACCCCCCCTCAGTACCTACACCCCCCCTCAGTACCTACACCCCCCCTCAGTACAGACCCCCCCTCAGTACTGACCCCCCCCCCCTCAGTACAGACCCCCCTCAGTACAGACACCCCCCCTCAGTGCAGACCCCCTTAGTGCAGACACCCCCCTCAGTGCAGACCAGGGCCGGCCTTTGGGGTGTGCGAGCTGTGCGACTGCACAGGGCGGCATGGGCAACAGGGGCGCCGTGCGGCCATCACAACTCGCAGAATGTGAGTGGTAGCAGGGTCGGACCGGGTCGGCGCTACCACTAGGCGGATTAGGAAGGCAGCCGCCTAGGACGCACTGCCACCTAGGGGCTCCGCTGACTCTTGCCTCACCTCTTCTTCCTCATTGTCACTCCCCAGGCTCCTGGCAGATGATAAAGGGGCCCCGGACAGCCTCTTTGTGTATGTTTAGGTGACCAGGGGGTGAGGGGTGAAGGTGGGGGGCGCCACAGGATTAGCTCGCACAGGGCGTCTGAAAACCTAAGGCCGGCCCTGGTGCAGACCCCCCTCTGTGCAGGAAAACCTGAATGGTCCTCCATATTGGCGCTTACACAGGGTCAAAGACCTTTCCCCTCTCCATGTGAAAGCATTTGGGCCTGGCGATTGGCTGCTCCGACCAATTCCCGAAATATAAACACCGGAGATTCTGAATGTGAAATCCAAAATTCATAACGGGGCTGGGAGGTCTCACATCCACTTTGATGGACTCTATGGCCTTGGAGGACCAGAGCAACGTCATGATGTCATTTCTGGTCCAGGGACCTCCCATAAGAAGGATGGGAGGTCTCGCTTAGAATAGAAGACTATCACTAGTTTTGTCTTAAAAAAAATACATCTTTGTAGCAATCTATTTAATGTAAAATGTCTCATGGGTTGATTTCCAAAGAAGACTTTTGCAGATGAAGGAAATTTCAGTCTAGGGCCACATCAGAGACAAACCATCACCAGGAACTAGTTGAGGTCAAACCAGGAATCAGTAGAGACAAGCCATGGTCAGGAACTAACCAATGTCAGATCAGGAATCAGTAGAGACAGGTCATGGTCAAGAACTAGCCGAGGTCAGACCAGGAATTGGTAGAGATGAGCCATCGTCAGGAACTAGCTGAAGGTCAAACTAGGAATCAGTAGAGACAGGTCATGGTCAAGAATTAACCGAGGTCAAACCAGGAATCAGTAGAGACGAGCCATGGTCAAGAACTAGCCAATGTCAAATCAGAAATCAATAGAGACGAACCATGGTCAAGAACTAGCCAGGGCCAAATCAGGAATCGGTAGAGACAAGCTATGGTCAAGAATTAACCATGGTCAAACCAGAATTCGGTAGACACAAGCCGTGGTCAAGAAATAGTCAAGCTCAAACCAGGAATCGGTAGAGAAAAAGCCATGGAAAAGAACTATCCTATGTCAGAGACAGGCAATCATCCAGAACTACCCGAGGTCAAACCAGAATTCGGTAGACACAAGCAATGGATCAAGAACTAGCTGAGGTCAAACCAGGAATCGGTCAAGAACCAACCGAGGTCAAACCAGGACTCGGTAGAGACAAGCCATGGTCAGGAACTAGCCAGTGTCAGAGACAGGCCATTATCCAGAACTAGCCGAGGCCAAACCAGGAATCAACAGAGACAAACTTTGGTCAGGAACGAGCCGAGGTCAAACCAGGAGACGGCAGAGACGAGCCATGGTCAACAACTAGCCGGAATTCTTCAGGAACTAGTTGAGGTTCATAGCAGGCAGGCAGAGCAGAGACAAATCCAAGGCAGACCGGGTCAGCAACAGAAAATCAGACGGTCCAGCAACTCCCTGACCAAACTCTGTTCCTTTAATGGGCCGTCTGGCACTAAGATTGGAATTAAATTTGCATGTCTATGTACCTGTACACGTGTATGTCTGTGCATTAGCGCGCCCTCCTGCATTAGCGCGCCCTCCTGCATTAGCGCACCCTCCTTCATTAGCGCGCCCTCCTGCATTAGCGCACCCTCCTGCATTAGCGCACCCTCCTTCATTAGCGCGCCCTCCTGCATTAGCGCGCCCTCCTGCATTAGCGCACCCTCCTGCATTAGCGCACCCTCCTGCATTAGCGTGCCCATGTAAACGGGCATGCACGCCTAACCAGTTGGAAATGATCCTTGTTTTGCATATTGGCTCACACGTGTGGAGTAACCTGTTATGATCGAGGCCTTCAGGCTGATATGAGTAAAGCACGTATCTCTGGCCCTCACATGAACCCTCGACAAGCCCGAATTATTCTTCCATTCTCTCCACTGCAAGCCCTTTTTAAATTCTACTGACAATAAGTAAGAATCCTGAGATCAGCCGGCTCCCGGTGTGCCATTAAATTACTGGTTTTGTGTCAGCCCCGGTGGGGGGTTGGGGGAGGTGATTACGGGGGGAAATGACAGGGGGGAGGTGGAGAATTTGCATGTAATATATAATAAAATGAAAGTTTTGAGTCTCTTGTGACAAGACCTGCGATGGAGATAATGTCCTCTACTTACTCTTCGGTTACAATTATCATCATTATTCACACTCGGCATATCGAACGTATCAAGCGGGTGAAAGAGAGACGGACTCGAGAGGATAAATTATGGAGTCTGGTTGAAGTGACACCGCCGGGCTCATCTAATAAGACAAAGAAGAATGGGGGAGGAGTAACCCAAATCAACTCGTCATCTTTCTAGCGGATCGGAGGTGCAGTCTGGTTACTGGGGGGGGGTTACTCCACTGCATGGCATCTCGTCAGGGCTGGACTTCATCCAGACTGGCCCAGGGCACAACACATCAGGGTAGGGCACAGGGCACATGGCACATCGGGGCACATAGCACATCAGGGCATGGGGCACATCACATCAGGGCACGGGGCACTTGGCACATCGAGGCACATCAGGGCACATAGCACATCAGGGCACATTAAAGCACATCAGGGCATATCGGGGCTTATTGGGTCACATCAAGGCACATTGGGGTACATCGGGGCACATTGGAACACATCAGGGCACATTGGAACACATCAGGGCATATTGAGGCACATCCAGGAACATTGGGACACATTGGGGCACATCAGGACACATTGGGGCACATCAGGACACATTGGGGCACATCAGGGCATATTGAGGCACATCAGGGCACACCAGGGCACATTGGGGCACATGGTACATCGGGGCACATAGCACATCGGGGCACATTAAAGCTTTTTAGGGCACGTTAAAGCACATTGGGATACATCAGGGCATATCGGGGGATATTGGGGCATATCTGGGCTTATTGGGTCACATCAAGGCATATTGGGTCACATCAAGCCATATTGGGGCACATCAAGGCATATTGGGGTACATCAGGGCACATTGGGGCACATCAGGGCATATTGAGGCACATCTAGGAACATTGGGGCACATCAGAGCACATTGGGACACATCAAGGCATATTGGGGTACATCATGGCACATGGAAGCACATCAGGGCACATTGGAGCACATCAGGGCATTTTGGGGGCACATCAGGGCATATTGAGGCACATCTGGGAACATTGAGGCACATCAGAGCACATTGGGACACATCAGAGCACATTGGGACACATCAGGGCACGTTGGGACACATCAGGGCATGTTGGGGAACATCAGGGCACATTGGGACACAGGGCACATTGGGACACATCAGGGCACATTGGGGCACATCAGGACACTTTGGGGCACATCTGGGAACATTAAGGCACATTGGGACACATCAGGGCATATTGGGGCACATCAGGACACATTGGGGCACATTGGGGCACATCAGGACACATTGGGGCACATCAGGACACATTGGGGCACATCAGGGCACATTGGGGCACATCAGGACACATTGGGGCACATCAGGACATATTGGGGCACAGCGTTTACAAGCCAGTGTGCAGAGTAGCGCAGGAAGAGTCTGTAATAAGTTCTCTCTCATGTCACACTGCTCCCCGGCGGCCCCTCCTCCTTTTTCTCGTCCATCCCAGATGATGTCACAAGCAAATAGGGATGGACGAGAAGAGAGGAGGGGCTGCCGGGGAGCAGCGTGACATGAGAGAGAACTTATTACAGACTCTTCCTGCGCTACGCTGCATGCATCTCGATCTCCCCATCAGGCGCCAGCTGTCGGTGATTGATGGGTAGATTGCCGCGGACCTCCAATACGATAGGTAAATTAGGCGGCCGCTGATACCGGCCCACTGAGCCATCAGCCCAACGGGACGCTCCCGGTAGTCCCGATGGCCAGTACATGCCTGCATCTCGTAGACTTTGTACATCCATGTCCTATCAGGTGAGAAGAGACCGATCCGTGTGTTCCTATTACAGAGGAACACCAATCAGTCTCCTCCCCTTGTGAGCCCCCTCCCCCTACAGTTAGAATCACTCCCTAGGACACGTGTAACCCCTTCCTACTGCTTAACCCTTTCCCTGCCATGTGTCATTTACACAGTCATCAGTGCATTGTTATTGCTCTGATTGCTGTGTATAAATGACAATGGTCCCAAAAATGTGTCCAAAGTGTCCGATGTGTCTTCCGTAATGTCGCAGTCACGATAAAAATCGCAGATCGCTACCATTACTAGTAAAAAAAAAAATATAAAAATGTCAAACTATCTCCTATTTTATACACGTTATAACTTTTGCACGAACCGATCAATAAACGCTTATTGCGATTTTTTTTTTTTTTTTTTTTACCAAAAATATTGATGAAATTAACCAGGCAGTTTAAATAGCCAGGAGGGGCCGGCTGTGGGCGGGGACTGATGAGCACCAGGTGAGCCTCTGTGGAACGAGGAGTTCTGGCAATTAACCGACAGCTGAGCCCAGAGAAGGGAGGGCTGAGAGCACAGCCAAGGACATGGATTACTAGAACCGTCTCCTGGGGTCTGATGAGACAAGATAAAGGTATTTGGGGTCAGATGGTGTCAGGCGTGTGTGGGGGGCGGGGCCAGGTGGGGAGGACAAAGACAAGGGGGTCTCCCCTACAGTCAGGCATGGTGGTGGGGGAAGGGTCATGGTCTGGTGCTGCCGACACTGGGGGGCTACAGATCATGAATGCCAACATGTACTGAAGCAGAGCATGATCCCCCCCTCCCTTCATAGACTGGGCCGCAGGGTAGTTTTCCAACATGATAACCACCCCAAACACACCTCCAAGACCACCACTGCCTTGCTAAAGAAGCTGAGGGTGAAGGTGATGGACGAGCCAATCATGTCTCCAGACCTAAACCCTATTGATCATCTGTGGGAGGGAAGGGGGAGGAGCGCAAGGTCTCCAACATCCACCAGCTCCGTGATGTCATTATGGGGGAGGGGAAGGGGACTCCGGTGACAACCTGTGCAGCTCTGGTGACCTCCATGCCCAAGAGGGTTAGAAAATAATGGCGGCCGCACAAAATATTGACACTTTGCGCCCAATTTGGACATTTTCACTTAGGGGTGTACTGACTTTTGTTGCCAGAGGTTTAGACATTAATGGCTGTGTGTTGAGTTATTTTTTATACAAGCTGTACACTCACTACACAACCCCTCCCCCCTGTGTACACCCCTCCCCCCCTGTACACTCACTACACAACATTGTAGATACAAAGGCCCCTCCCCCCATGTACACCCCTCCCCCATGTACACTCACTACACAACATTGTACATACAAAGACCCCTCCCCCTGTGTACACCCCTCCCCCCATGTACACTCACTACACAACATTGGAGATACAAAGACCCCCCCCCCTCGTGTACACCCCTCCCCCCTGTACACTCACTACACAACATTGGAGATACAAAGACCCCTCCCCCTGTGTACACCCCTCCCCCCATGTACACTCACTACACAACATTGGAGATACAAAGACCCCTCCCCCTGTGTACACCCCTCCCCCCCTGTACACTCACTACACAACATTGTAGATACAAAGACCCCCCCCCCTCGTGTACACCCCTCCCCCCATGTACACTCACTACACAACATTGGAGATACAAAGACCCCTCCCCCTGTGTACACCCCTCCCCCCATGTACACTCACTACACAACATTGGAGATACAGAGACCCCTCCCCCTGTGTACACCCCTCCCCCCATGTACACTCACTACACAACATTGGAGATACAAAGACCCCTCCCCCCCATGTACACTCACTACACAACATTGTAGATACAAAGACCCCTCCCCCCTGTGTACACCCCTCCCCCCCTGTACACTCACTACACATTGTAGATACGAAGGCCCCTCCCCCTGTGTACACCCCTCCCCCCCATGTACACTCACTACACAACATTGTAGATACAAAGACCCCTCCCCCTGTGTACACCCCTCCCCCCCTGTACACTCACTACACATTGTAGATACGAAGGCCCCTCCCCCTGTGTACACCCCTCCCCCCCATGTACACTCACTACACAACATTGTAGATACAAAGACCCCTCCCCCTGTGTACACCCCTCCCCCCCCCATGTACACTCACTACACAACATTGTAGATACAAAGTGTAATTTCTTCAGTGTTGTCACATGAAAAGATACAAGGGGGTACTTACTTTTGTCACATACTGTATATGATCGTTCAGTCTGAGGAACGAATGATCGTTTTTTTAATGTGGTGGATTTTTGCGATTTTCCTGCTAGTGTATGGCCAGCGTTGGGCTCGGTTTACACTGCTGTGAGATGCTTTTGACGCCATTTTCGGTGCGACTTTTGATGTGGTCGGCGTATTCTATGAGACCGAATCGCCCCGAAATGCACCGAAGGACTGCAGGAACCGTTTCTAAAATCGCACAGACAGAGTTGCATTGATGTGAACGGGCGCCATTGAATAAAAAGGTGATTTTTCCCTTGTAATGTGATTCTGTGCAACTCGAGACGCATCAGAAATCGCACCAGCGTGAACCAGCGCTCTAGATGGTGGGTCTGATTTCCAGGGCGTCTCCCAAGTGCAGTTGCAGCGCCAACTTGGTGCGATTCTGATGAGATTTGGATACAGTTGCAGTTTTTGTGCAGAGGAAGAAAACCCGCTGGAATCGCATGACAAGACGATGGGGCAGATGAGCGATTTGAAAGCGTTTTTCTATTGAAGTCGATTGAACACGAGAAGCACCGGACCCTTCCCCCAAAGTCGGATCGCCGCTGTACTGCATTGATGTGACCGGGCTTCATAGGAACCAATGTCGTTTCCCTTGTCATGCGACTCGGTGCGATCCGATTCACATCTGAAATTGGATCAGCGTGAACCAGCGTAGACATGTGCACTGCCCAAAAATGTGTTAGTCTTCGTGTCATTTTTTTTTCTTGTCATTCGTTATGATCACAATTCGTAAATTCAAAAAATAAATACATTTAAAATCCCCCCCCCCCCCTCAGAAAAATGTAAATTCGAGCAAAAAAATCCTGAAACTGGTGAATAAAATAAAATAAATAAAAAATGTAAAATCTGAAATTGGAAAAACCGAAAATTAGAAAATCTGAAATAACAAAATATTCAATTCTAGGTGTTGGAATTTCCTTTCAGATTTGTCTGTTAGAGAACGTAACAAATACGAATTTATCCGAAATAACGAATGTCGCATCTAAACAAATGGAACGGAAAAAATGTCGAATAATAATAATAATAATAATAATAATAATAATAAATTACAATATTAATAAAAAAACATATTATTTTCAGTTTTTAATAATATTTTTAATTTATTATTATTATTATTATTATTTCATTACATTCCATTTGTTTAGATATTTCAAAGACGGTTGCAGGGGGGTAGGGGGCGGAGACCAGGAACGGTGCTCGGAGATGGGTAGGGGGCGGAGACCGGGAACGGTGCTCGGAGATGGGTAGGGGGCGGAGACCGGGAATGGTGCTCGGAGATGGGTAGGGGGCGGAGACCGGGAATGGTGCTTGGAGATGGGAAGGGGGCGGAGACCGGGAATGGTGCTCGGAGATGGGTAGGGGGCGGAGACCGGGAATGGTGCTCGGAGATGGGTAGGGGGCGGAGACCAGGAATGGTGCTCGGAGATGGGTAGGGGGCGGAGACCGGGAATGGTGCTTGGAGATGGGAAGGGGGCGGAGACCGGGAATGGTGCTCGGGGGCGGAGACCTGGAATGGTGCTCGAGGGCGGAGACAGGGAACGGAGCTCGGAGATGGGTAGGGGGCGGAGACCGGGAACGGTGCTTGGAGATGGTTAGGTGGCGGAGACCGGGAATGGTGCTCGGAGATGGGTAGGGGGCGGAGACCGGGAATGGTGCTCGGGGGCGGAGACCTGGAATGGTGCTCGGGGCGGAGACCGAGAATGGTGCTCGGAGATGGGTAGGGGGCGGAGACCCGGAACGGTGCTCGGAGATGGGTAGGGGGCGGAGACCGGGAATGGTGTTTGGAGATGGGTAGGGGGCGGAGACCGGGAATGGTGCTCAGAGATGGGTAGGGGGCGGAGACCGGGAATGGTGCTTGGAGATGGGTAGGGGGCAGAGACCAGGAACGGTGCTTGCAGGTGGGTAGGGGGGCGGAGACCAGGAACGGTGCTCGGAGATGGGTAGGGGGCGGAGACCGGGAACGGTGCTTGGAGATAGGTAGGGGGTGGAGACTGGGAATGGTGCTTGGAGATGGGTAGGGGAGGAGACCGGGAACGGTGCTCGGAGATGGGTAGGGGGCGGAGACCCGGAACGGTGCTCGGAGATGGGTAGGGGGCGGAGACCGGGAATGGTGTTTGGAGATGGGTAGGGGGCGGAGACCGGGAATGGTGCTCAGAGATGGGTAGGGGGCGGAGACCGGGAATGGTGCTTGGAGATGGGTAGGGGGCAGAGACCAGGAACGGTGCTTGCAGGTGGGTAGGGGGGCGGAGACCAGGAACGGTGCTCGGAGATGGGTAGGGGGCGGAGACCGGGAACGGTGCTTGGAGATAGGTAGGGGGTGGAGACTGGGAATGGTGCTTGGAGATGGGTAGGGGAGGAGACCGGGAACGGTGCTCGGAGATGGGTAGGGGGCGGAGACCAGGAATGGTGCTCGGAGATGGGTAGGGGCGGAGACCGGGAATGGTGCTTGGGGGCGGAGACCTGGAATGGTGCTCGGGGGCGGAAACCGGGAATGGTGCTCGGGGATGGGTAGGGGGCAGAGACGAGGGGGTGACTCAGAAAAAGGGAGGTTCCTGCACCTATTCTCTGGCGCTGGGTAGATGCCACGCGCTGGGTGAACTGCATTCACAGGGAAACACTATTTTTTTGGCTGCCACGCTTTGAGAATGTGTTCACAAACGCCCAGAATAAAAATAATACAATGTAACAAATACAAGTTGTTATTATTATTATAACTTTGCAACATTGTATTCTTTTTATTCTGGGAATTTCCATCCTAAATATTTATTGTTATTATTATTATTATTATATTTATTTTTTATTTTTTTTCTTTCTTACAGAATTACGGTCTGGAGACGGAGAATTTGCGCACGCTCTCCCACAAACTCAACTCATCCGCCAAAAATCTTCAGAACTTCATCACAGGAAGGAGGCGGAGCGGCCACTACGATGGGCGGGCCTCCCGGAGGTTACCCAACGACTTCCTCACCTCTGTGGTGGATCTGATTGGTGCTGCTAAGAATCTGCTGGCCTGGCTGGACAGGTAACACCCCCTCCCCCTCCATATCATCACATGAGATACTCCTCCCCTTCCTCTATAACTCTCCTCTCCTGATATACTCTGCTGGAGGACTCTGCTCCTTCCTCTATAACTCTCCTCTCCTGATATACTCTGCTGGAGGATTCTGCTCCTTCCTCTATAACTCTCCTCTCCTGATATACTCTGCTGGAGGACTCTGCTCCTTCCTCTATAACTCTCCTCTCCTGATATACTCTGCTGGAGGATTCTGCTCCTTCCTCTATAACTCTCCTCTCCTGATATACTCTGCTGGAGGATTCTGCTCCTTCCTCTATAACTCTCCTCTCCTGATATAGTCTGCTGGAGGACTCTGCTCCTTCCTCTATAACTCTCCTCTCCTGATATACTCTGCTGGAGGACTCTGCTCCTTCCTCTATAACTCTCCTCTCCTGATATACTCTGCTGGAGGACTCTGCTCCTTCCTCTATAACTCTCCTCTCCTGATATACTCTGCTGGAGGACTCTGCTCCTTCCTCTATAACTCTCCTCTCCTGATATACTCTGCTGGAGGACTCTGCTCCTTCCTCTATAACTCTCCTCTCCTGATATACTCTGCTGGAGGACTCTGCTCCTTCCTCTATAACTCTCCTCTCCTGATATAGTCTGCTGGAGGACTCTGCTCCTTCCTCTATAACTCTCCTCTCCTGATATACTCTGCTGGAGGACTCTGCTCCTTCCTCTAACTCTCCTCTCCTGATATACTCTGCTGGAGGACTCTGCTCCTTCCTCTATAACTCTCCTCTCCTGATATAGTCTGCTGGAGGACTCTGCTCCTTCCTCTATAACTCTCCTTTCCTGATATACTCTGCTGGAGGACTCTGCTCCTTCCTCTAACTCTCCTCTCCTGATATACTCTGGAGGACTGCTCCTTCCTCTATAACTCTCCTTTCCTGATATACTCTGGAGGACTCTGCTCCTTCCTCTATCTCCTCTCCTGAACTCTCCTCTCCTTCCTCTACAACTCTCCTCTCCTGATATAGTCTGCTGGAGGACTCTGCTCCTTCCTCTATAACTCTCCTTTCCTGATATACTCTGCTGGAGGACTCTGCTCCTTCCTCTAACTCTCCTCTCCTGATATAGTCTGCTGGAGGACTCTGCTCCTTCCTCTATAACTCTCCTCTCCTGATATACTCTGCTGGAGGACTCTGCTCCTTTCTCTATAACTCTCCTGTCCTGATATACTCTGCTGGAGGACTCTGCTCCTTCCTCTATAACTCTCCTCTCCTGATATACTCTGCTGGAGGATTCTGCTCCTTCCTCTATAACTCTCCTCTCCTGATATACTCTGCTGGAGGACTCTGCTCCTTCCTCTATAACTCTCCTCTCCTGATATAGTCTGCTGGAGGACTCTGCTCCTTCCTCTATAACTCTCCTCTCCTGATATACTCTGCTGGAGGACTCTGCTCCTTCCTCTATAACTCTCCTCTCCTGATATACTCTGCTGGAGGACTCTGCTCCTTCCTCTATAACTCCCCTCTCCTGATATACTCTGCTGGGGGACTCTGCTCCTTCCTTTATAACTCTACTCTCCTGATATACTCTGCTGGAGGACTCTGCTCCTTCCTCTATAACTCTCCTCTCCTGATATACTCTGCTGGAGGACTCTGCTCCTTCCTCTATAACTCTCCTCTCCTTATATACTCTGCTGGAGGACTCTGCTCCTTCCTCTATAACTCTCCTCTCCTGATATACTCTGCTGGAGGACTCTGCTCCTTCCTCTATAACTCTCCTCTCCTGATATACTCTGCTGGAGTACTCTGCTCCTTCCTCTATAACTCTCCTCTCCTGATATAGTCTGCTGGAGGACTTTGCTCCTTCCTCTATAACTCTCCTCTCCTGATATACTCGCTGGAGGACTCTGCTCCTTTCTCTATAACTCTCCTCTCCCGATATATCACTTGGTCTCTGTGCTTCTCTCTGCAATTTGGGCTCCTGGTTTGGGATCGGATTGCCGTCACCCGTTCATCCCACCCCCCCCTCCCCTACCTCTACTCTGAAATATTTTGGGAATGTGCGGCGGGTTTCGTTCCTCCATTGTAGCGCACAATGCACTCTGCATGAATAGAGTGACGTGACCGCAGATGCGGAGGGTCGGGGGGGGGGGGGGGGTGAGCGGCATTCATGAGTCCCGAACATCTCATCTCGGCACAGCTGCGGGCGATCGGCATGACCTGGTTCAGTCTGGTCACATTAGACTCACCGTGCCATCAGACGCTCAGCTTTCCAGGAGGCCGCACAGCGCCCTGCACCCCCTCCTACCGCCGCCGCTTTTATCAATTACCCACAAACTGTATACAATCATCAAAGAAAAAAACTTAAAGGACACGTCCATTTTTTCTGATTCTTTTTTTGATTGTCACGTATCTACATTCTGCAAATTCTACATTAGAGAGATTTTTCTGCAGTAGTTTGTGTCTCTGCCCCTCCCACAATGGGGACATTTCCTGCAGTAGTTTGTGTCTCTGCCCCTCCCACAATGGAGAGATTTCCTGCAGTAGTTTGTGTCTCTGCCCCTCCCACAATGGGGAGATTTCCTGCAGTAGTTTGTTCCTCTGCCCCTCCCACAATGATGAGATTCCCTGCAGTAGTTTGTTTCTCTGCCCCTCCCACAATGATGAGATTCCCTGCAGTAGTTTGTGTCTCAGCCCCTCCCACAATGGGGAGATTTCCTGCAGTAGTTTGTGTCTCTGCCCCTCCCACAATGGGGAGATTTCCCTGCAGTAGTTTGTATCTCTGCCCCTCCCACAATGGTGAGATTTTCCTGCAGTAGTTTTTGTCTCTGCCCCTCCCACAATGGGGAGATTTCATGCAGTAGTTTGTATCTCTGCCCCTCCCACAATGAGGAGATTTCCTGCAGTAGTTTGTGTCTCTGCCCCTCCCACAATGGGGAGATTTCCTGCAGTAGTTTGTGTCTCTGCCCCTCCCACAATGAGGAGATTTCCTGCAGTAGTTTGTGTCTCTGCCCCTCCCACAATGGGGAGATTTCCTGCAGTAGTTTGTGTCTCTGCCCCTACCACAATGGTGAGATTTTCCTGCAGTAGTTTGTTTCTCTGCCCCTCCCACAATGGGGAGATTTACTGCAGTAGTTTGTGTCTCTGCCCCTCCCACAATGAGGAGATTTCCTGCAGTAGTTTGTGTCTCTGCCCCTCCCACAATGAGGAGATTTCCTGCAGTAGTTTGTGTCTCTGCCCCTACCACAATGGTGAGATTTTCCTGCAGTAGTTTGTTTCTCTGCCCCTCCCACAATGGGGAGATTTACTGCAGTAGTTTGTGTCTCTGCCCCTCCCACAATGGGCAGATTACCTGCAGTAGTTTGTGTCTCTGCCCCTCCCACAATGGGGAGATTTCCTGCAGTAGTTTGTGTCTCTGCCCCTCCCACAATGGGGAGATTTCCTGCAGTAGTTTGTGTCTCTGCCCCTCCCACAATGGGGAGATTTCCTGCAGTAGTTTGTGTCTCTGCCCCTCCCACAATGGAGAGATTTTCTGCAGTAGTTTGTGTCTCTGCCCCTCCCACAATGGGAGATTTCCCTGCAGTAGTTTGTGTCTCTGCCCCTCCCACAATGGTGAGATTTTCCTGCAGTAGTTTGTGTCTCTGCCCCTCCCACAATGGGGAGATTTCCTGCAGTAGTTTGTGTCTCTGCCCCTCCCACAATGGTGAGATTTCCCTGCAGTATTTTGTGTCTCTTTGAGACTTTATTCTGCTGGCTATCGTTGGGGCCCTTTTAGGAGTGTCAGTGCACTTTAATGACAGTCGCCGTTAACCTGAATGCAGTGCAAGGACCGCAGAAATTAGGTTCCTGACTCTTTTTCTGAAAACGCACTTAGACGTGTGAGGAGTGAGGAGAGCCGATCAGCAGTATCTCCTCCCAGGGGGACATCTACACATGTAATCGGGGCACTGATAACAAAGCGCCAACAGTGTCACCAATCGGTACCCACCCTTGCCCACCAGTGCCAGCAATCGGTGCCCACAAGTTCCACCAATCGGTGCCCATTAATGATGCTAGTCAGTTCTGGCTATCACTGCTGTCCATCAATGCCCACCAGTTCAGCCTATCAGTTCCCATAAGTGCGGCAAATTAGTGCCTCCTTCATCAGTGCCACCTAATCAGTGCCCATAAGTGCCACCTCATCAATGCCCACCAGGTCAGCCCATCAGTGCCACCCAACAGTGCCCATAAGTGCGGAATTGGTGCCTCATCAGTGCCACCTAATCAGTGCCCAACAGTGCTGCCTCATCAGCGCACATCAGTAAAGGAGAAACATTACTTGGTTACAAAATTTACTGACAGCAACAGCGCTGAAAGCTGAAAAAAAGGCCTGGGCAGGAAGGGGGGTGTAAGTGCCCGGTAGGCAAGTGGTTAATCTCCCAAGTGTCGGAACTGTACCGCCATAGCGCGTTTATGGTGGCAATGCCAGTCCTACACAGACTGGGTATGCACTGTCCAATAAAATGGTAGAGGAGGGGGCAGGGAAACAAAGGGGGCTTGCAGAATTATTACTATGGGAGGGGCAGCCCTTTTTGGGATGTTCTTCTGCCGGCTATCATTGGGGCCCTTTAAGAATGTCAGCGCACTTTGCAACAGTCGCCATTAACCTACATGCCGTATAGGTATGGTATAGTCCCATCGCAAGTAAAGGTTCGGTATAATGCAGTATAGGTTTGCAATAAGTGTGATATAGGGTGCAGGATATGGGTGTGGTATAGATTTGGTATCCTGCCCTGAGTGGCTCCGCCCATTGCTGGTACTGCTAGCAGAGGCTAATGGCCCCCTCACCAGTCCCCGAGATACTGTGGTGACCTCTCACTGTAGATGGAATCTCTCTGAGAAAGTCTTCGGTGATCAGTAGTGAGAACACAGTTCAGGCCTACAGGTGCGACCAACGCGTTTCAACATGTTTGTGCGTTCCAGCGCGTCACGTATAAGGCGCCTTGTTAATTTTAATGGGAGCAAAGGAGGATGGTAGAGGAGAAGGGGCAGTGGAACAAGGGGAGCTTGCAGAATAATTATTACGGGAGTGGCAGCCCCTTGAGATGTTCTTCTGTCGGCTATCGTTGGGGCCCTTTACGAGTGTCGGTGCACCTTAATGACCGTCGCTGTTAACCTGAATGCAGTACAAGAAACGCACAAATTAGGTCCCTGACCCTTTTCTAAAGACGCACAGACGTGTGAAGGTGCCATTCACAATTCAGGTAGTGAAGTTTAATCTCCCGAGTGTCGGAACTATACTGCCAGAGTGCGTTTTTGGCGGCAATGCCAGTCCTACACTGACTGGTTATGCACTGTCCAAAAGAAAATTAGGTTGGTAGAGGAGGGGGCAGGGGAAGTAAAGGGGCTTGCCGAATATTTATTATGGGAGTGGCAGCCCTTTTTGAGATGTTCTTTTGCTGGCTATCGTTGGGGCCCTTTAAGAATGTCAGCGCACTTTACAACAGTCCCAGCTAACCTGCACGCTGTATAGGTACAGTATGGTCTCAGTACAGGTAGATGTGGTTCAGATGTGGTTAGGGTTTGGGAGGAGTGCACTATAGGGTGCAGGAGGAATTGGGTACACTTGGTTCCGTGCTCTGAGTGGACTAGGAGATGGAACTGAACTTTGATTGGTTACTCCCCGCACGTGTACCTCCCATTCATCTGGTATGGGGGGAACCAATACAGATTTTGTTTCCTCTCAGCCCCACAAACACCTGTTGATCCTGCCAGTCAAGTCCACCTAATGCAGCTTCCTGTGGTGGGGTGACAACAATGCTTCACTGCTCCTGAATTCAGAGCAGAGTTGTCACCCCCTTGTAGGCAGAACTACAGTGGTGTAAAAAAATATTGCAGAGGGAGCGTGGCATGTGTGGGATCAACCTACTTGCCCCTTTCATTCATAGTATTCCAGTTCTTTCAATCACGGAGGCTCAGCATCACATGGGGGGCGTTACCTATGCAAAGGAGCACCTACTGCTCCAGACTGACACCCATCCATCATGACGAGGGCTCTTGAGAGGTGTACTGAGTCAGGAAGCTATCCCCGCTGGCCCCTCCCACTAGCCACGATCTACCTGCATTGTATAAAGAAGCACAGAGACTAAAAAAAGGCATACAATGAAAATGGGTTTATTTCATAATCATTATTGCAGCGTGGGGGGTGGGGCTCTCTATTCATAGTCCGTCCTGTATGGTGGATCGTGACTCCATATTAATGGCGATTTATTTTATTTTTTTGTTCCTCCAGGTCTCCGTTTGTCAGCGTGACGGAATATTCCCTCCTGAAAAATAACATTGTTCAACTGTGCCTGGAACTGACCACCATCGTCCAACAGGTGAGACCTCTGCGCCTGGCACGGCCGTATGGGGATACCCCTAAAGCTACAGTATTGTCAGATGGGGTCCCCGGCTCTGTTACTGAGGGGCCCCTACCAATCTATGCAAAACCTTGTACACAACAAGTCATCTGAGGTGTACCTGGAGGAAGGGTTAGCACCTCCTGGGTTTTACACCCTAATGTGTCCTGGTGACCAATTTGTGTCGTCTACGTATCTGCTACATATATTCCCCGTCCCTTGTGTGTGTCGTCTATGTATCTGCTCCATATATCCCCCGTCCCTTGTGTGTGTTGTCTATGTATCTGCTCCATATATCCTCCGTCCCTTGTGTGTGTCGTCTACGTATCTGCTCCATATATCCCCCGTCCCTTGTGTGTGTCGTCTACGTATCTGCTTCATATATCCCCGGTCCCTTGTGTGTGTCATCTACGTATCTGCTCCATATATCCCCCGTCTTTTGTGTGTGTCATCTACGTATCTGCTCCATATATCTCCCGTCCCTTGTGTGTGTCGTCTACGTATCTGCTCCATATATCCCCCGTCCCTTGTGTGTGTCGTCTACGTATCTGCTCCATATATCCCAGTCCATTGTGGGTGTCATCTACATATCTGCTCCATATATCTCCCGTCCCTTGTGTGTGTCGTCTACGTATCTGCTCCATATATCCCCCGTCCCTTGTGTGTGTCGTCTACGTATCTGCTCCATATATCCCAGTCCATTGTGGGTGTCATCTACATATCTGACCCAAGGGGTTTTTGCGATTCGGCACTGCGTCGCTTTAACAGACAATTGCGCGGTCGTGCGACGTGGCTCCCAAACAAAATTTGCGTCCTTTTTTTCCCACAAATAGAGCTTTCTTTTGGTGGTATTTGATCACCTCTGCGGTTTTTATTTTTTGCGCTATAAACAAAAATAGAGCGACAATTTAAAAAAAAATGCAATATTTTTTACTTTTTGCTATAATAAATATCCCCCAAAAATATATAAAAAAACATTTTTTTTCCTCAGTTTAGGCCGATACGTATTCTTCTACGTATTTTTGGTAAAAAAAATCGCAATAAGCGTTTATCGGTTGGTTTTCGCAAAATTTATAGCGTTTACAAAATAAGGGATAGTTTTATTGCATTTTTATTAATTATTTTTTTTTTACTACTAATAGCGGCGATCAGCGATTTTTTTCGTGACTGCGACAATATGGCGGACACTTCGGACAATTTTGACACATTTTTGGGACAATTGTCATTTTCACAGCAAAAAATGCATTTAAATTGCATTGTTTACTGTGGAAATGACAGTTGCAGTTTGGGAGTTAACCACAGGTGGCGCTGTAGGGAATGTGTGCCCTAATGTGTTGTTTACAACTGTAGGGGGGTGTGGCTGTAGGTGTGACGTCATCGATCGCGTCCCCCTATTACAGGGATGACGCGATCGATGCTCTGGCCACAGAGAAGCACGGGGAAGCCGTGTGTACACACGGCTCTCCCCGTTCTTCCGCTCCAGGGACGGATCGCCGCACTGCAGCGGCGATCGGGTCCGCGAATCCCGCGGTCCCGGAGCTTCGGACCGGGTCGCGGGCGCGCGCCCGCGACCCACGGCTGGGTACTAAAACCAACGTATATATACGTTGATGTGCCCAGCCGTGCCATTCTGCCGACGTAAATGTGCAGTAGGCGGTCCTTAAGTGGTTAAATAAAAATAAAAATAAAAAAAATGAAAAATTGCTTTAAATATTGTACCTGCTGGGTGTCTATAGTTTGCCTGTGAAAACGTCTTTGAGAACCCGGATCTTGCCCGAGGGAACATGTATCAGGAGTTTTTTTAACTTTTTTCCATTGATACATGTTCCCTGGGGCAAGACCCGGGTTCTCGAAGACTTTTTACGACAATAACTTGAATATGAGCGTTTTTGAATTCGAACGTTCGAGTCCCATAGACGTCAATGGGGTTCTAAATGTTCGCGTGAACGTTTGGTCCATTCAAAGGTTCTGGTGCGAACTGAACGCGGGGGTGTTCGGCTCATCCCTACTTGTGTCGTCTACGTATCTGGTCCATATATGCCCAGTCCCTTGTGTGTGTCGTCTATGTGTATGCTCCATATATCCCCACCTTTGTCCAGGTGCCACCTTTGTCCGGGTGCCACCTTTGTCCGGGTGCCACCTTTGTCCGGGTGCCACCTTTGTCCGGGTGCCACCTTTGTCCGGGTGCCACCTTTGTCCCGGTGCCACCTTTGTCCCGGTGCCACCTTTTATGCCAGTACCACCATCCCTATATTTGTGCTTTAATGTTTATCTGTTTGGCCGGAATAATGCTTTAATTACAGTTAGATGATGTGTGGCCCCCAGGGTGACACCTCACATAGGGGGGCTGCAGGACTTGTGATACATTCCCCCCCCCGCTGGGCACTTTTGGCCTTTGCCACGCTCTCCATAAGGGTTAAAACAAATTATCTGATCCTCCCACATCTGCTGGGAGCCTTAGTGTTCATGGATTCATTTCTCAGCGGGCGATATTCCCATCCAGAAGAGCGGGGGGCGGGGAAACGCACGGGGGGGGGCAGTGAGACGCACCGGGGGGGGGAATGGGGAGTTTGATGCTTTTCATGGTCAGGAGCGGCTTTGATGTTCCCGCAGCCCCCCGTCCTCTCTTCTGCGGCAAGAATGCGATTCAATTAGTCGGTGAGGTTGCTTTCGTCCCTCGGCACTTTTATTTTTATTGTTTGGTAACGTCGGTGAGGTTGCTTTCGTCCCTCGGCACTTTTATTTTTATTGTTTGGTAACGTGTTCAGCCGACATAAAAAGCCGGCCCCTCTCCCAGCTCCTCCCCCGTCCCTCGTCGAAAAAATCGAAATAAGAGAGAGAGAGACGACAACCAAAGGCAGCCTATGATGGCGGCACACGTAAAACGCACGGCGATAAAGAGACGCGGATGTCCGCCGCCGGGCTGGAATGAAAGGCACGGAGTCGTGTGACACGCGCCACGGGGCTCAGGAGGCGGAGGAGGTGGTGGTTCTACTTCTGGGGTGCTGATGGTCCAGGGATGTTCCCCATTTACTATCGCTGCACTCGTATACATAAAAATAGTTGCATAGTAACATAGTTGGTCAGGTTTAAAAAAGACAGAAGTCCATCCAGTTCAACCAAATAAATAAATAAATACAATCCCACTCAGATTTCTCTGTGGAGAGAGGAGAACCTTCCAGGAGAACAACCACCGCTGATCACCTGGCCAATACCATCCCTACTGTGAAGCATGGTGGTGGTGGCAGCATCGTGCTCTACAATATAAAGAAATGTACAGAGCATCCAGAAAAGTACTCACAGCTCTTCACTTTTTCCACATTTTGTTATGTTACAGCCTTATTCCGAAATGAATGAAATTCACTATTTTCCTCACAATTTTACAAACAATCCCCCCTAATGACAACGTGAGAGAAGATTGTTTGAAATATTTGCAAATTTATAATAAAAGAAAAAAATACCATGGGCATAAGTATGACAGGCTCCTCCCATGGGCATAAGTATGACAGGCTCCTCCCATGGGCATAAGTATGACCGGCTCCTCCCATGGGCATAAGTATGACCGGCTCCTCCCATGGGCATAAGTATGACCGGCTCCTCCCATGGGCATAAGTATGACCGGCTCCTCCCATGGGCATAAGTATGACCGGCTCCTCCCATGGGCATAAGTATGACAGGCTCCTCCCATGGGCATAAGTATGACAGGCTCCTCCCATGGGCATAAGTATGACAGGCTCCTCCCATGGGCATAAGTATGACAGGCTCCTCCCATGGGCATAAGTATGACAGGCTTCGTCCATGGGCATAAGTATGACAGGTTTCGTCCATGGGCATAAGTATGACAGGTTTCCTCCTATGGGCATAAGTATGACGGGCTCCTCCTATGGGCATAAGTATGACGGGCTCCTCCTATGGGCATAAGTATGACGGGCTCCTCGCATGGGCATAAGTATGACGGGCTCCTCCCATGGGCATAAGTATGACGGGCTCTTCCCATGGGCATAAGTATGACGGGCTCCTCCCATGGGCATAAGTATGACGGGCTCCTCCCATGGGCATGTACAGGAGCCTGTCATACTTGATAGGCTCCTGAACATGTACATGGGAGGAGCCTGCGATACTTGTGTACATGGGAGGAGCCTGCGATACTTGTGTACATGGGAGGAGCCTGCGATACTTGTGTACATGGGAGGAGGAGCCTGCGATACTCGTGTACATGGGAGGAGGAGCCTGCGATACTCGTGTACATGGGAGGAGGAGCCTGCGATACTCGTGTACATGGGAGGAGGAGCCTGTTGTTACTTGTGTACATGGAATTTTTTTCCTTTTTTATTTTTAATACATTTACAAAGATTTCATACAATCTTCTCTCACGTTGTCATTCATTATTGGGGATTTTTTGTAGAATTTGGAAAAAGTGAAGCGCTGTGATTACATTCTGGATGTACTGTAGATGGCTCTGACATATCACATCAGTCTCTGTACCAGAGGACCCTCATGAGATGTGGCCCTTGTGCTGAAAAGTGTTAAGCCCCTAGTTTGGAGTAGAGGAAGTTGGTGTGACCAGTTGGTTGTGTTCTGGGGGGCCAGTAGGCCAGTTGATGGCGTTCTGGGGGGTCAGTAGACCACTTGGTAGCATTCTGGGGGGTCAGTAGGCCAGTTGATGGTCTGGGCAATTAGTAGGCCAGTTAGTGGTGTTCTGGGGGGGTCAGTTGACCAGTTGGTTGTGTTCTGGGGGATCAGTTGACCAGTTTGTTGTGTTCTGGGCGGTCAGTAGACCAGTTGGTGGTATTCTGGGGGGGTCAGTTGACCAGTTGGTAGTGTTTTGGGGGGTCAGAACCGAACCGGAAAACCGATCGCAAACAGTGAAGTTAGGACCTTTTACGTCTGAAAAACGCACAGTAACATGCGGAGTCCCTCAAGGATCGCCTCTGTCACCAGTGCTGTTTAACATATATCTTCTTCCTCTCTTTGAGATTATCAGCAGCCAAAAACTGCTCTATCACTCATATGCAGATGACACGCAACTGTATTTCCGCATCTGCAACAGGCTAGATTATGCAAATGCCCTTTACCTCGGCCTCCCCAAGTACCAAATCGCTCGTCTGCAAGTCGTTCAGAATACGACCGCCAGACTTGTGACTGGGAAAAAACCCTGGGAATCCATCTCACCTTCACTGAGAGCCCTTCATTGGCTGCCAGTCAAAGACAGAATTACTTTTAAAGCTCTCTGTCTTACGCATAGATGTGTCCACGGGAATGCCCCCCTTTATTTATGCGAAATAATAAAAGCGCATAATCCCAATCGCGTTTTGCGATCCACGAATCGGAACCTGCTCCAGGTTCCGAAAGCCAACTTCAAGTCCAAAGGAGAAAGAAGATTCGCGATCCAAGGTCCCAGACTATGGAACGCTTTACCAACCAGCATTCGGTTGGAGGAGAACCACCTAGCATTTAGGAAAAAGGTCAAGACTTTTCTCTTTTGATATCAAAGGAGACGGAACAACAAGCGCCCAGAGGCGATTCAGTTCGCATGTGCCGCGCTATACAAGTTTTCATTCATTCATTCATTCATTCAGTAGGCCGCTTTGTCTTTCTCCTCTCCGAAGACTTTTGTCGTTTCCAGGACAAGCGGCGCGGCTGCTGAAAACGTTTCTAATGGCCACGCGGACTGAGTTGGTCATTTGTCCTCTTATTTTTTTTTTCGGTCGTAGGATCATTTTCGCCACCCTAATTCCCGTATTATTGGAAAGTGTGGGCGCCGCGCAGCCGTCATGTGACTGCGCTCTCACAAAAGCGCCTCTCGCACCATTAAGCCCCATTACAGAGTCTCGCGTCGCTCCTGAACTTTTCTCCGGCGGTGATTTTGTAACAAATTGTTACTTTTAGCGGCGGAGAGTCATCAGATCCGAAAAAACTGCGACAGGAGAGTGATTGAAAATCCCAGCGTGGCGGCATCCCCCCCCCCCCAGAGATTAACGCCAATTCCTCTTCACTTTGATGGAAATTGCGGAGGAACGTCTGAATATCTTAACTTGGAAATGTATAAAAAATCTCAGACGCCCCGGCTGTGAGTGACGGTCCTTCTGAAAGATGAAAAAGATAAAATGCTAATCGGTGGAATATCACAGGAGGCCCCGCCGGCGCTCCAAATAAGCGAGCAACCGCGGGAAAAAACGGGGCCGCGACCCGCTAATACCGCACTAGGAAACCCTGCAACCGCGCTAAAGTCAGGAAATGTGTTTATCTACCCTACAGTGCCTTGAAAAAATATTCATACCCCATGAAATTTTCCACACTTGGTGTGAGGTTGTTTTTCAGGGGTTGGGTTGGCCCCTTAGTTCCAGTGAAGGGAACTCTTAAAGGCGTCGGCATACCAAGACATTTTGGGTCATTTTCATTCCGCCAACTTTGTGGGAGGAGTTTGGGGACGGCCCCTTCCTGTTCCAACATGACTGCCGACCAGTGCACAAAGCAAGGTCCATGAAGACATGGAGGAGGGAGTTTGGGGGGAGGAACGTGACTAAGGTCCATGAAGACATGGATGAGGAGTTTGGGGTGGAGGAACCTGACTAAGGTCCATGAAGACATGGAGGAGCGAGTTTGGGGTGGAGGAACTTGAATAAGGTCCATGAAGACATGAAGGAGGAGTTTGGGGTGGAGGAACCTGACTAAGGTCCATGTAGACATGAAGGAGGAGTTTGGGGTGGAGCAACCTGACCAAGGTCTATGAAGACATGGAGGATGAGTTTGGGGTGGAGGAACGTGACTGAGGTCCATGAAGACATGGAGGAGGAGTTTGGGGTGGAGGAACGTGACTAGGGTCCATGAAGGCATGGAGGAGGAGTTTGGGGTGGAGGAACCTGACTAAGGTCCATGAAGACATGGAGGAGGAGTTTGGGGTGGAGGAACGTGACTAAGGTCCATGAAGACACGGAGGAGCGAGTTTGGGGTGGAGGAACGTGACTAAGGTCCATGAAGACATGGAGGAGGAGTTTGGGGTGGAGGAACTTGAATAAGGTCCATGAAGACATGGATGAGGAGTTAGGGGTGGAGGAACGTGACTGAGGTCCATGAAGACATGGAGGAGTAGTTTGGGGTGGAGGAACGTGACTAAGGTCCATGAAGACATGGAGGAGGAGTTTGGGGTGGAGGAAGGTGACTAAGGTCCATGAAGACATGGAGGAGTGGGTTTGGGGTGGAGGAACTTGACTAAGGTCCATCAAGACATGGAGGAGAGAGTTTGGGGTGGCAGAATCCCTCTACATATCGCCAACCAGTCCCTGCGGAACAGCCCAACGCACCCCCTATTCTATCTGTCCCATTCTCTTCTATGTGTTAGTACGGGGGAGACACCCAGAACTTGTTTTTTTTTTTCATTTGATCCGGACACGAATGTGTCAGTGCGACCCTTCTAGGTATTTCTGCCCCCCCCCCCAGAGATCACAGGACCCCCCCCCCTGACAATGCCTTCATCTGCTTTTCTCTCCAGAAGGACGGAGCCATCTTTGATCAGGCATTACCCAGGGTCTTGGACTGAGATACTGACTCAGAGGACACAATCGTGCAAATCCTGGGGCTCTGTGTTCACATATGTGTAACACAGATCAGCCCCTGCTGCAGCCTCTCACCTTGTGACTTGTTAGTGTTTAAGTCTGATTTCTGGGAGGGAAGGAGACTGAGGAAATGCTTCCTCCTGCCTGCAGCAGACTGCTGACATCGCCTAGTCAAAGTCACTGACTGGAACTCAAGGACAGATGAAACGTGGGTCTATGGGTAAAGAAAGAAAGGTGAATCTGTGGGTGGGAATTCAAAGGTGTGTCTATGGGTGGGGAGAGGGTGAAGGGTGTGTCTATGGGTGGGGGGAGGGTGAAGGGTGTGTCTATGGGTGGGGAGGATGAAAGGTAGGTCTATGGGTGGGGAGGATGAAAGGTAGGTCTATGGGTGGGGAGGATGAAAGGTAGGTCTATGGGTGGGGGGAGGATGAAAGTAGGTCTATGGGTGGGGGGAGGATGAAAGGTAGGTCTATGGGTGGGGGGAGGATGAAAGGTAGGTCTATGGATGGGGTGAGGATGAAAGGTAGGTCTATGGATGGGGTGAGGATGAAAGGTAGGTCTATGGATGGGGTGAGGATGAAAGGTAGGTCTATGGATGGGGTGAGGATGAAAGGTAGGTCTATGTATGGGCTGAGGATGAAAGATAGGTCTATGGATGGGGTGAGGATGAAAGGTAGGTCTATGGATGGGGAGGACGAAAGGTAGGTCTATGGATGGGGAAGACGAAAGGTAGGTCTATGGATGGGGAAGACGAAAGGTAGGTCTATGGATGGGGAAGACGAAAGGTAGGTCTATGGGTGGGGGGAGGATGAAAGGTAGGTCTATAGATGGGGGGAGGATGAAAGGTAGGTCTATGGGTGGGGGGAGGAAGAAAGGTAGGTCTATGGGTGGGGTGAGGAAGAAAGGTAGGTCTATGGGTGGGGTGAGGATGAAAGGTAGGTCTATGGATGGGGTGAGGATGAAAGGTAGGTCTATGGATGGGGTGAGTATGAAAGGTAAGTCTATGGATGGGGTGAGAATGAAAGGTAGGTCTATGGATGGGGAGGACGTTAGGTAGGTCTATGGATGGGGAGGACGAAAGGTAGGTCTATGGATGGGGAGGATGAAAGTTAGGTCTATGGATGGGAAGGACGTTGGGTAGGTCTATGGATGGGAAGGACGTTGGGTAGGTCTATGGATGGGGGAGGATGAAAAGGTAGGTCTATGGATGGGGGAGGACGAAAGGTAGGTCTATGGATGGGGAAGGACGAAAGGTAGGTCTATGGATGGGGGAGGACGAAAGGTAGGTCTATGGATGGGGGGAGGATGAAAGGTAGGTCTATGGATGGGGGGAGGATGAAAGGTAGGTCTATGGATGGGAAGGACGTTGGGTAGGTCTATGGATGGGTGGAGGATGAAAGGTAGGTCTATGGATGGGTGGAGGATGAAAGGTAGGTCTATGGATGGGGGAGGATGAAAGGTAGGTCTATGGATGGGGGGAGGATGAAAGGTAGGTCTATGGATGGGGGGAGGACGAAAGGTAGGTCTATGGATGGGGGGAGGATGAAAGGTAGGTCTATGGGTGGGGGGAGGAAGAAAGGTAGGTCTATGGGTGGGGGGAGGATGAAAGGTAGGTCTATGGATGGGGTGAGGATGAAAGGTAGGTCTATGGATGGGGTGAGGATGAAAGGTAGGTCTATGTATGGGCTGAGGATGAAAGATAGGTCTATGGATGGGGTGAGGATGAAAGGTAGGTCTATGGATGGGGAGGATGAAAGGTAGGTCTATGGATGGGGAGGATGAAAGGTAGGTCTATGGATGGGGAAGACGAAAGGTAGGTCTATTGATGGGGAAGACGAAAGGTAGGTCTATGGGTGGGGGGAGGATGAAAGGTAGGTCTATGGGTGGGGGGAGGATGAAAGGTAGGTCTATGGATGGGGGGAGGATGAAAGGTAGGTCTATGGATGGGGGGAGGATGAAAGGTAGGTCTATGGATGGGGTGAGTATGAAAGGTAAGTCTATGGATGGAGTGAGAATGAAAGGTAGGTCTATGGATGGGGAGGACGTTAGGTAGGTCTATGGATGGGGAGGACGAAAGGTAGGTCTATGGATGGGGAGGATGAAAGTTAGGTCTATGGATGGGAAGGACGTTGGGTAGGTCTATGGATGGGAAGGACGTTAGGTAGGTCTATGGATGGGGGAGGATGAAAGGTAGGTCTATGGATGGGGAAGGACGAAAGGTAGGTCTATGGATGGGGGAGGACGAAAGGTAGGTCTATGGATGGGGGGAGGATGAAAGGTAGGTCTATGGATGGGGGGAGGATGAAAGGTAGGTCTATGGATGGGAAGGACGTTGGGTAGGTCTATGGATGGGTGGAGGATGAAAGGTAGGTCTATGGATGGGTGGAGGATGAAAGGTAGGTCTATGGATGGGTGGAGGATGAAAGGTAGGTCTATGGATGGGGGGAGGATGAAAGGTAGGTCTATGGATGGGGGGAGGACGAAAGGTAGGTCTATGGATGGGGGGAGGATAAAAGGTAGGTCTATGGATGGGAAGGACGTTGGGTAGGTCTATGGATGGGGGAGGATGAAAGGTAGGTCTATGGATGGGGAGGATGAAAGGTAGGTCTATGGATGGGGGGAGGATAAAAGGTAGGTCTATGGATGGGTGGAGGACGAAAGGTAGGTCTATGGATGGGTGGAGGATGAAAGGTAGGTCTATGGATGGGTGGAGGATGAAAGGTACGTCTATGGATGGAGGAGGATAAAGGGTAGGTCTATGGATGGGGGGAGGACGAAAGGTAGGTCTATGGATGGGGGGAGGATGAAAGGTAGGTATATGGATGGAGCTCGATTTTGGTCTCCTCTGAAAAACAACACTTTCCCCCAGTTCCCCAGTTGGTCCTCTAAAGCATTCAGATGTTGATTCTCAGACATCAGACGGGCTGTACATGTGATTTCCTGAGCAGGGGGACCTTGCGGGGGCTGCAGGATTCCAGTCCCCCCCGGTGTAGTGTGTTACCGATTGTTTCCTTGGTGACGATGGTCCCAGCTGAGGTCAGTGACAAGATTCTCCCGTGTAGTTCAGGGTGATTCCTCGCCGTTCTCATGATCATTGAACCTCCACGAGGGGAGATCTTGTATGGAGCCCCAGACCGAGGAGGGTTGTCGCCTCATCCCTTTAAACTCAAACTCCTCTTTTTCTTCATTAATGTTTGGTCAGGTCAATATCCCCGCCTCTTTGGGGACCAAAGGATTGAAGTGGGGGGAGAATGTAGCCATGAAGTACACAGGTTCTGAGGCTGATTAAGGTGGTGATTAAACTCACTTGGTGCCTCATCTGCATTAAATCCGCCTCAGAAACCGTGTACTTCATGGCTACATTCTCCCCCCACTTGAATTCTTTGGTCCCCAAAGAGGTGGGGTATTTGAACTAACCAAACAATAATGACGATAACGAAGTGTTCAGGTTTAAAGGGATGAGGTGACAACCCTAAGACCGAGACCGAGGGAGAGTGACCGTTATTTTGTTTTTCTTCGATTTCCGAATAATCGCACCGACTGTTGTCTCCTCCCACCAGCTACTGTCTCCTCCCACCAAGCTGCTTGACGATGGTCTTGTAGCCCATCCCAGCCTTGTCTAGGTCTACAATCTTCTCCCATCCTTGGACAGATCACTCTAGTCTCCAAATGTGGCAAGTGGTCTACCAGAACGCCTAGCACGAATCCCCCCCATCAAAATTCCTCCTCCCAGCACAAATCCTCTCCCCCTCATACTGTATCTTCCCTCTGAACGCAAATCCTCTTCCCAAATACCCCCTCTGCCTGTCACCCCCCTGTTAGAACCCCCGTCCATTACCAGCACCACCAAAATCGCTCCTAGTGAAAATCCTCTCCCCCATAAGTCTCCCCTCTGCTGAAATGTCCCTCCCCAAGGAAAAATCTTTGCAAACCCCTTCCCAATCACCCTTCCTAGCACAAATCATCTCCCCCTTAAATTCCCCTCTGGGCACAAATTCTCTCTTTCTCTTCCAGGGCAAATAAATTATCCCCCCCCCCCCCAGCACAAATCCTCTTCCCCTCTGAGCGCACATCCCCTTCCTTCTTTCCTTTTACCAAATACCCTCTCTTACCAAACCCCCCCCCCCCCCCAATACCAACACCAACAAAATCGCTCCTAGCGAAAATCCCCTCCAAGCACAAATCCTTTCTCTCTTCCCCAATCACATGCCCCCCCAAACAATCCTATGAAATAAAAACCCCCCTTCCTACCATAAATGCCCCCTCCCAGCACAAAATCCCCCCCCAAAAAATTCTAGCACAACAGCCCCCTGGCCACGCCCCCTTTTAGCATTTATGCCCCCTCCCATTATAAATCCCACCTCCTAGCCCAAATCCGCGTGGCCCCCATTCACTTGGATAGGTCACATTTGGCGGTGGTGCTGCCCACCCAGTGTAGCCATGCTAACTCGAAGCTGGGCAGATTTTTTTTGGGGGGGGGGGTGCCGGGTAAAACCACATCTCAATTGCCACCAGGCTGTCCAGCCACACAGAGCCTAAAGGTGTAAACGTGCCGCCATTCTCTCCTGGCCTAGGAATGAAACGCGTCGGTCAGACGGAAATAACAATCCCCTCTCATCATTTCCCTCAGACAATGAAAACAGAAAAGCAATTTGGCCCCCGTGGTCGTTTCGCTCGGTAAAAGTCGCAGGTGAGAAGGTTAAACATTCACATTTAAACATCTTATGGTGGCCTTATAGGGATGGAAGCCTGTGGGGCCCCCGGGGGCCATTCATCAACGTCTCCTCCTGCGAGCCGACGACTTGTTCTACAGAGGAGCGACTTGGGAAGGTCACAGGAATTTACATGGAGATGGTAAAGTATCATTTGTGGGATTAATAGTGATGTTTGTTCAATATGAAAAATGGCCGCCGCTCCTCTTTAGAGCGCCCCCCCCCTCCCCCGTAATATCGTTTAGCTCCGGAGAAGAGAACGTTCTGAGCTGACAAGAGAGGTCCGGGGAGGTGAGGCGTTATTATAAGAAAATTCCCCTGGCTTCGAAAAAAAGGAACCTTCAAATCATCCTCCAGGTCATCACATCCTCGATCTTCCTCGATCTTCACAGGAGATATTTTTAGATTTTCAGCTTCAAGACCAAAATTGGCACCAAAAGGAGGAGAAGAGAGAAACATGAGAGATAAAAGCCTTCAGAGACGTTACGTAAAGTGTCGGCTGGTTGTTCAACCATCGGGAATTCGGGAGGGAACAGTGAAGCCTTCTTAGAACAGGAAGAATTTTTAGATGTCTCCTTCCATCCCGTAATTTCCACCGATAATACGGCCGGACCTACCACCATGGGTCACATGACCCCCATCTCTATGTTGTGTAGGCAATAGGGCTACCACCCAAGTCCCATTGCCCATTTTTTTTTTTTTTTTTGGTGGGTGTCTCCCAGGAACCAGCAGACCATAGTTATCATTTCCACCTGATGCTGGCTGCTGGGAGGGTATTTAGGTCCTTCCCATAAAGAGATAAGGCCATAGGGCTACCACCCAAGTCCCATTGCCCATTTTTTTTCCTTAAAGGGGGCACAGGAGATATACTGGTCAGGACCTGGAACACCTGCTGGTGGCACTGTGGGTACCTGGGTGGAAGGTTTGTAGTGGGTGTCTCCCTGCAGACCCTAGTAATCAGTTCCACCTGATGCTGGCTGCTGGGAGAGTATTTAGATCCTCCCCATAAAGTGCTGTACAATGGCTCAGCCTTTTAACAAAAATTGCCCCGGTCTTGGCCAAAAGGCCTAGACCATGAGGCGAGATGCAGATTGAAAAAAGCATCTGAAATGCTATTTCACACAGTGGGGTCCCAAACCCATGGTGTTAACTATGGCATCCACTTCTGGGGAGGCACTTCACACTCTGTCTTCCAAGCCCTCAACCAGAACCAGGTGGCACTGCTCAAATCAGGAGGCACAGGAGACATACTGATCAGGACCTGGAACACCTGCTGGTGGCACTGTGGGTACCTGGGTGGAAGGTTGTAGTGGGTGTCTCCCAGCAACCAGCTAACGGTAATAATCAGTTTCACCTGATGCTGGCTGCTGGGAGGGTATTTAGATCTCCTTGTGGGCATCTGAAGCCAACCACTAAGTACTCGGTAGGGTGCTTCTCTGAAGGGAGACCCCCAGTTAGGGTAGGAAGGGACCGAAGGGTCACAGATCCTCCCCTAGACCTCAGGGCACACCTGTAGACCTGCATTGGGTGCATCACTGGTGACCTCTCCCGAAGAAGGACCCCCCTGGGATGCATGACTCTCTTGACAAGGTAAAGGCACTCTGGTCCACCTAGCTAAAGGTTCTCTCCTTGTGGCCAACTAAAGCCAACCACTGGGTTTCTAGGTAAGGGGCTGTACAGAGACCCCCAGGCAGGGGAGGAAAGAACCTAAGGGTCACAGATCTTCCCCCTAGACCTCAGGGCACGCCTGTAGACCTGCAACCAATGCAGGTAAATGAAAAAGCCTAAATGAACCTCTTGTGGCTAAATACCCAGCCAGGGCCTTTGGACATCCAGGAGAATCGCTGTCAAATCTCCGCTGCCCAGAAGGGCCCGCTCACATATGAACCCCAAAAAGAGATAAGACCTCTATAGTGTAAAATCTGGCCCCCCTTTCCTGAAGAAGCACCTCCCCTGGGATGCAAGACTCTCTTGACAAGGGCAAGGCACTCTGGTCCACCTAGCTAAAAGTTTCACACAGCAGGGTCCCAACCTTATGTGGCTACTCCGGCACCCCCTGAGGATGCCACTTCCGGGGGGGGGGGGGGAGTTGACAATGCGGGGACCTCTGTCTTCCCAGCCCCTGGCTGGACCAGGTAGCTCAGATCAGCAGGCGCTGGGCCCCTCGCCACCAAGAAATTACTCCTGGCCCCGTCAACGTTACCCAGTGGGCGCTCCGGTTTCTGATATCTTGTATCCGTATATCTGACAGTTGATACTTTGTTTCAGAATGACAGAACCCAGAGTACAGAAAGCTGCACGATGGACATATATATATGGAAGCCGAGCGCCCCCCCCCCCCAACCGCCTGAACTTTATGGATTTTGTCCTGATGTCATCCAAGGACAAACACGTGTCTCCATTGATAATTACATCGGAAGGGTAATAATAGCCATCTGAAAAGTCAGCCTAATTAATTATGCTAATGAAGTGTCAAGATTTTATTTTACTTATCTCTCTTCTCCAAGAGGAACGTTGTATGGAATGTGAATTTCTGGATAAAAGTCCAAAAAATGGATCAGAGGATATTTTTTTTATAATAAAAGGATATACTTGTAATTAAATTATACTCTTGTGTTAATAAGATATTCCTTTCATAAAATTAATACTCTTCTAATAAAATTATACTTCTTTTAATGAAAGAATACGGATACAATAAAATGATACTCTTATAATAAAAGGATACACTTAGATTAAGACAATACTCTTATAATGAAACAATACTTTTTATATTGAAATGATATAAAAGTAGGAGAGGACCTAAATACCCTCCCAGCAGCCAGCATCAGGTGGGACTGATTACTGGGTTCTGCTGGTTGCTGGGAGACACCCGCTACAACTTTTCACCCAGGTACCCACAGCGCCACCAGCGGGTGTTCCAGGTCCTGATCAGTATGTCTTCTGTGCCTCCTTTAGGGGAAAAAATGGGCAATGGGACTTGGGTGGTAGCCCTATGGCCTTATCTCTTTATGGGCAGGACCTAAATACCCTCCCAGCAGCCAGCATCAGGTGGAAATGATTACTGGGGTTTGCTGGTTGCTGGGAGACACCCACTACAACCTTCCACTCAGGTACCCACAACGCCACCAGCAGGTGTTCCAGGTCCTGATCAGTATGTCTCCTGTGCCTCCTTTAAGGAAAAAAAAATAAGCAATGGGACTTGGGTGGTAGCCCTATGGCCTTATCTCTTTATGGGGAGGACCTAAATACCCTCCCAGCAGCCAGCATCAGGTGGAAATGATTACTGGGGTCTGCTGGTTGCTGGGAGACACCCACTACAACCTTCCACCCAGGTACCCACAACGCCACCAGCAGGTGTTCCAGGTCCTGATCAGTATGTTTCCTGTGCCTCCTGATTTTAGCGGTGCCACCTGGTTTTGGCTGAGGGCTTGTAAGACAGAGTGTGAAGTGCCCCCCCAGAAGTGGATGCCATAGTAACACCAGGACTGTCTTAATGAGAGGGCACACCTGGGCACTGCCTAGGGGCCCCAGCCGCATGGTGGGCCCTGCACTTTCCCCAAAGCAGCTGGACCTTGAACTTACTTTGACCCGAATTTGGGGGCCCCATGATGGTACTGAGAGCAATAAACAGGGGAGGCAGTCTGCCTCCTACCTTCTTGATGTCTTGATTGCACTGTCCTCATTGTAGGGGCCCCAGAGCAGTACTTTGCCCAGGGGCCCATAATGCTATTATGACGGCCCTGAGTTACACCTTGGGTTTGGTTACCCCACTGTGTGAAATAGCACTTTGGCTATGACATCAGATGCTTTTTCAATCTGAATCTCACCTCAAGGGCTAGGCCTTTTGGCCAAGACCGGGGCAATTTTTGTAAGCCATTGTACAGCACATTGGCAATTTTCTCTCCACGTGTCACTTCCACTTTATCATGTGGGCTTTTTCACTTAAGTGCATTATAGGGTGCGGGTCTATCGGCGCACCCTGAAGTATGGAGGGAGGGCGTCTGTGTGTCCCTTTAAATTTCTTCCTCCCCTACCTGGACGGTCTCCCTTCAGAGGAGTACCCTACCGAGTACTCAGTGGTTGGCTTTGGCTGCCCACTAGGAGAGGACTTTTGGCTAGGTGGACCAGAGTGCCTTGCCCTTGTTGAGTCTTGCATCCCAGGGGGGTCCTTCTTCTTCGGGAGAGGACCAGTCATGCGCCCTGTGCACTTTTTTGGTTTATGTGGGCTTTTTCATTTACCGGCATTGGGTGCAGGTCTACAGGCGTGCCCTGAGATCTAGGGGGAAGATCTGTGACCCTCAAGTTTCTTCCTCCCCTACCTGGGGGTCTCCCTTCAGAGAAGCACTCTACCGAGTACTCGGTGGTTGGCTTTGGCTGCCCACTAGGAGAGGACTTTTGGCTAGGTGGACCAGAGTGCCTTGCCCTTGTCGAGAGTCTTGCATCTCAGGGGGGTCCTTCTTCTTCGGGAGGGGACCAGTGATGCACTTTTTTGGTTTATGTGGGCTTTTTCATTTACCGGCATTGGTTGCAGGTCTACAGGCGTGCCCTGAGGTCTAGGGGGAAGATCTGTGACCCTTAAGTTCCTTTCTCCACTGCCTGGGGGTCTCTAGTTAGGAGAGCCCCTTACCTAGAACCCGGTGGTCGGCTTTGGCCAGGGCCGGACTTACCGTTGGGCTTGACTGGGCTTAAGCCCATGGGCCCCGCCAAATAGGGAGCCCCGGCCCAATCGCAGCAACCCCCCCCCCCCCCCGTTCGCGGCAACCCCCTTCCGCAATTTGGCGGCAACCACTGCAACCCCCTCCCGGAATTTTGCACTGGGGGGTGTAAGGGACCCCAAAATGACTGAAGCTGGCCCTGGGAATAGGTAAAAAGTCCATCCAGCGGTTGCCCCCCTTTCCCACTCAACAAGTATGATCAGTCAGCGCACTATTCCCCCCCCCCCCCTCCCTAACAACTTTGATAGGTCGGTTGGTGGATCCAGAACCCCCACCCCTCCCTCAACAAATTTGATCGGTCGGCGGTAACAACCCACCCCCCCTGCTTCTCTGCTCCAGGGGGCCTCCTCGGTATTAAGCCCAGGGGCCCCCACCACCCTGAGTCCTGCCCTGGCTTTGGCTGACCTCGAGGAGAGAAGCTTTGGCTAGGTGGACCAGAGTGCCTTGGCCCTTATCTGGAGTCTTCTATCACAGGGGGTCAGGGGGGCCCTTCCTCTTCGGGAGGGGACCAGTCATGCACCGTTTTTTTGGTTCACGTGGGCACCTTTTTGAGTAAAAGAATGGGCAATGGCACTTCTCAGGTGGTGGCCCTATAGCCTATTCTTCTAGCAGCCTACCCTAACGTAGGGTTGTGTTGCATGTGACCCGTGGTGTGCAGCTCCTGTGTGGCTCCTCCAGAGTCACCATGGGTCCCTTGGCTGCTTCTCTGATGAATGCTCTCCTTGCCCGGCCCGGTCAGTTTAGGTGGACGGCCATGTCTTGGTAGGTTTGCGGTTGTGCCGTACTCTTCCCATTCTCCGATGATGGATTGAACAGAAGCTCCGTGAGATCTTCTTATAACCTCCCCCCCTGCTTTATACTTCTCCCCAACTTTATCCCCGATCGGTCTGGTGTGTTCCTCGGACCTTCATGATGCTGTTTGTTCTCTAACAAACCTCTGAGGGCTTCACAGAACAGCTGTATTTACTAATTAGGTGACTTCTGAAGGCGATTGGTTCCCCTAGATTTTAGTTATCGGAGTAAAGGGGGCGCCATACAAATGCCCCCCCCCCCCCCCCCACACTTTCCACAGATTTATTTGTATCATTTTCCTTCCACTTTGTGTCTCTCGCATAAAATCCCAACAAAATACATTTACGTTTTTGGGTTGTAACATGAGAAAATGTGGGGAATTTCCGGGGGTGTGAATACTTTTTCCAGGCACTGTACAATAATAATCCTCTTGTGATGAAATATTCTTTTAATGACATTTTATTCTTATGAAAAATAAAGATACTCTTTTATAACTGTGATCTCTGTGTCTCCCTCTCTGCAGGATTGCACCGTCTATGAAACGGAAAACAAGATTCTCCATGTGGTGAGTGTTCTTTTTACTTCCGATGGTGTCGGGGAAATCCTATGAGGTCATCTGCTTGGAGCGTATCGGGAAAATACCTTATTGTGGCCACTAGATGGAGCTGATGTTTTGCTGTGTTTGCTACGACCCTGAGCTCCATCTAGTGGCCATAATGTGGTTTCCCAGGATGAATGGCTCTGCTCATTTTTGTTATAAATAAATACACCCCTTTTGTGTTTGGTGTGGGGGGGGGCGCCTGCCCTAAATTAAGATGATTGGGCACCAGAGGAAGGTGTGGTCAGTCTGTCTCCACCCCCCCAGAATGGCTTCTATTGGCACAAGGAAGGAGCGTTTCTATTGGACAATAGGAACGGACGCGCTGAGCTATTCCACTCATTCACAGGTGACTCCAGCCCTGTAGTTGCGCTCAGTGCCGATCCTGACCTCCCCCTGGGGCCCTAAGCAAAATGGGAGGGGGGTGTTCTGCTGTCGGAAATTACATCTACATACATTAAATTGAGAAGCGGGGGTGCTTACTTCTTCTTACCTCTTCTCCCATGCAGCCAGCGAGTTGAGAAGCGGGGGGTGCTGACTTCTTGCCTCTTCTTCAATGCAGCCAGCGAGTTGAGAAGCGGGGGGTGCTGACTTCTTGCCTCTTCTCCAATGCAGCCAGCAAGTTAAGAAGCGGGGGTGCTGACTTATTACCTCTTCTCCCATGCAGCCAGCGAGTTGAGAAGCGGGGGTGCTGACTTCTTGCCTCTTCTCCAATGCAGCCAGCGAGTTGAGAAGGGGGGGTGCTGACTTCTTGCCTCTTCTCCAATGCAGCCAGCGAGTTGAGAAGCGGGGGGGTGCTGACTTCTTGCCTCTTCTCCAATGCAGCCAGCGAGTTGAGAAGGGGGGGGGTGCTGACTTCTTGCCTCTTCTCCAATGCAGCCAGCGAGTTGAGAAGCGGGGGGGTGCTGACTTCTTGCCTCTTCTCCAATGCAGCCAGCGAGTTGAGAAGGGGGGGGGTGCTGACTTCTTGCCTCTTCTCCAATGCAGCCAGCGAGTTGAGAAGCGGGGGGGGTGCTGACTTCTTGCCTCTTCTCCCATTCTCCCATGCAGCCAGCGAGTTGAGAAGCGGTGGGGGGGGGCAGACTTCTTGCCTCTTCTCCAATGCAGCCAGCGAGTTGAGAAGCGGGGGGTGCAGACTTCTTGCCTCTTCTCCAATGCAGCCAGCGAGTTGAGAAGTGGGGGGGTGCTGACTTCTTGCCTCTTCTCCAATGCAGCCAGCGAGTTGAGAAGCGGGGGGGTGCTGACTTCTTGCCTCTTCTCCAATGCAGCCAGCGAGTTGAGAAGGGGGGGGGGTGCTGACTTCTTACCTCTTCTCCAATGCAGCCAGCGAGTTGAGAAGGGGGGGTGCTGACTTCTTACCTCTTCTCCAATGCAGCCAGCGAGTTGAGAAGCGGGGGGTGCTGACTAATTGCCTCTTCTCCCATGCAGCCATCGAGTTGAGAAACGGGGGGTGCTGACTTCTTGCCTCTTCTCCGATGCAGCCAGCAAGTTGAGAGGTGGGGGGTGCTGACTTATTACCTCTTCTCCCATGCAGCCAGCGAGTTGAGAAACGGGGGGGGGTGACTTCTTGCCTCTTCTCCCATGCAGCCAGCAAGTTGAGAAGCCTTTTTGAGCATCAGGGGGTCCTGTCATACTTCTTTCTAGTACAGGAGATAATCGCCTTCCTTATAATGGAATTAAAAGTGATAAAAAAAGAAAGGAAAAGTGTAAAAATAAATAAAAAGTAATATAAATAATTAATGAATAATAAATGAAAAAAAAAGAAAGGAAAAATAAATATTAATATAAATAATTAATAAATAAAAAAAAATGGACCACGCCCCCATCCCTCGGAGCTCGCGGACGGAAGCAAGCGCAATACGTAAGTCGCGTCCCGCATACGTAAATGCTATTCGAACCACACATGTGAGGTATCGCCGCGATCGACCGAGCGAGAGCGATAATTCTAGCGCAGAACTTACTCTGTAACCCTAAACTGGTGACCTGTGAAGACTTTTAAAGTGTGGCCTATGGGGATTTTGTGAGCACCGCAGTTTGTCGCGTGTCGCCACCCCGTGCGCAATTATAAAGCGTGACATGTTGGGTATCTATTTAGGAGGAATCTTCCAATGGAGACACTCGATCTGTTGACAACCAGGGATTTCCTCTTACTTCCTGTTTTGGCTATGGGACAGGAAGTGTAGGAAAATCCATAATTTTGGGTTGTCACCAGGACAGGAAGAGAGGGGGGGGGGGGAATGTTCCAATAAGGACACCAGTTCTGGTGACAACCCAGGATTTCCTCACATTGAAGGTACTTCCTCTCGCTTCCTGTTTTGGCTATGGGACAGGAAGTGTAGGAAAATCCATAATTCTGGGTTGTCACCAGGACAGGAATAGAGGAGAATCTTCCAATGGAGACACTCGATCTGTTGACGACCCGGGATCCCCTCGCTTTGGAGAGATTTCCTCTCACTTCCTGTGTGTCTTTGGGACAGGAAGTGAAAGACAACTTTCGGGTTGTCACTAGAACTAGCTTCCCCCTCTATTCTTGTTCTGACAACCAGGGATTTCCTCATTTTGGACAGATTTCCTCTTACTTCCTGTTTTGGCTATGGGAGAGGAAATGGGGGGGAACACTTTTGGGCTGTCATGAGAACAGGAATAGAGAGGGAACCTTCCAAGGGGGAAACTAATTCTGGTGACAACCATGGATTTCCTCTCACTTCCCGTTGTGCCTAAGGGGCAGGAAGTGAAAGAAAACCCCCAACTTTTGGGTTGTCATCAGAACAAGAATAGAGGGGGGAACATAGTTCTGGTGACAACCATGGATTTCCTCTCACTTCCTGTTGTGCCTAAGGGGCAGGAAGTGAAAGAAACCCCCAACTTTTGGGTTGTCATCAGAACAAGAATAGAGGGGGGAACATAGTTCTGGTGACAAACAGGGATTTCCTCACATTGAAGGTACATCCTCTCGCTTCCTGTTTTGGCTATGGGACAGGAAGTGAAAGAAAACCCCAACTTTTGGGTTGTCACAAGGAGAGAGGGGGAACCTTCCAAGGGGGAACATAGTTCTGGTGACAACCAGGGATTTCCTCTTACTTCCTGTTTTGGCTATGGGATAGGAAGTGTAGGAAAATCCATAAGTTTGGGTTGTCACCAGGACAGGAATAGAGAGGGGGAATCTTCCAACAAGGACACTAGTTCTAGTGACTAATTTCCTCACTTTTAAGGTACTTCCTCTCACTTCCTGTTGTAGCTATGGGACGGGAAGTGAAGGAAAATCACAAATGTTGTGTTGACTTTAGAACAGGAATAAAGAGGGGGAATCTTCCAATGGAGACACTAGATCTGTTGACAACCAGGGATTCCCTCACTTTGGAGGGACTTCCTCTCACTTCCTGTTTTGTCTATGGGACAGGAAGTGAAGGATAATCCCAAATTCTGGGTTGTCACCAGGACAGGAATAGAAAGGGGGGGATGTTCCAATGAGGACACCAGTTCTGGTGACAACCCAGGATTTCCTCACATTGAAGGTACTTCCTCTCGCTCCCTATTTTGGCTATGGGACAGGAAGTGAAAGAAAACCCCAACTTTTGGGTTGTCACAAGGAGAGAGGGGGAACCTTCCAAGGGGGAACATAGTTCTGGCGGCAACCATGGATTCCCTCAATTTGGAGAGATTTAGTCTAACTTCCTGTTGTGGCTATGAGACAGGAAGTAACTGAAAATAACCTACATTTTGGGTTGTCCCCAGGACAGGAATAGAGGGGGAATGTTCCAACGAGGACACTAGCTCTGGTGACAACCCGGGATTTCCTCACTTTGAAGGTACTTCCTCTCACTTCCTGTTGTGGCTATGGGATGGGAAGTGAAGGAAAATCCCAAATTTTGTGTTGTCTTTAGAACAGGAAGAGAGGGAGAATCTTCCAATGGAGACACTAGATCTGTTGACAACCAGGAGGTATTCCCTCACTTTGAAAAGATTTCCTCTTCCTGTTGAGGCTATGGGACAGGAAGTGAAGTATAATCCATAATTCTGGGTTGTCACCAGGACAGGAATAGAGGAGAATCTTCCAATGAGGACACTAGTTCTGGCGACAAGCCGTGTTTCTCTCACTTTGGAGGGACTTCCTCTCACTTCCTGTTGTGGCTATGAGACGGGAAGTAAATGAAAGAAACTACATTTTGGATTGTCACCGGGACAGGAATAGAGGGGAAATCTTCAATGGAGACGCTAGTTCTGGTGACAACCCAGGATTTTCTCACATTGAAGGTACTTTCTCTCACTTCCTGTTGTGGCTATGGGACGGGAAGTGAAGGCAAATCTCAAATGTTGTGTTGGAAGAGAGGGGGACACTAGGGATTCAACCAGGGATTCCCTCACTTTGGAGGGACTTCCTGTTGTGGCTATGGGACAGGAAGTGAAGGATAATCCCAAATTCTGGGTTGTCACCAGGACAGGAATAGAGGAGAATCTTCCAATGGAGACACTAGTTCTGGTGACAACCAGGAAGGATTCCCTCACTTTGAGTGATTTCCTGTTACTTCCTGTTGTGGCTATGGGACGGGAAGTGAAGGAAAATCTCAAATGTTGTGTTGTCTTTAGAACAGGAAGAGAGGGGGACACTAGGGATTCAACCAGGGATTCCCTCACTTTGGAGGGACTTCCTGTTGTGGCTATGGGACAGGAAGTGTAGGAAAATCCATAATTTTGGGTTGTCACCGGGACAGAAATAGAGGAGAATCTTTCAATGGAGACACTAGATCTGTTGACAACCAGGAGGGATTCCCTGACTTTGGAGGGATTTCATCTCCCTTCCTTTTCCCCTTCGGGACAGGAAGTGAAGGGAAGTCCCCCCCCCCCCCCAAAAAAAAAACCCCGACGGGTTTTAACCCTTAAGAGTTTCGCCCTCCTGTAACTCGGTGAATGAGATTTTAGCGGTCGGGTTTACTTGGGATTTCCGGGATCGCGGGCGCAGGTCCACTTTGCGGCGGCTCAGCCTCGGCGGATTAGCGTCGATGAACAATCCCCCCCCCCCCCCCCGGCGGCGTTCTATAAAGAGCGATAATATATTATAACTCCGGAGCCGCGGTTGGGCTAATTACCCCCGCGCCGTACCTATAAAACACATAATCACGTTGGCGCCGTTCCTGCCGGAGCCGCCGGCTGACATTTAAATGAAGGAAGAATGCGCACATTGATTTTCTAAATAGGTGTTATTTTCCGTGTCGCTTCTCAGGCGGTCGGATTTTCATAAAACACGCCGCGGCGGCTCCATTGTGCGTCCGCCCCGCGTTTGTAAACAAACATTCTCGGAATGGGAAATGCGGCGCTCAAGCTGAGTCTTTCTTCTCCTCTTCGTCTGCGGGGAAGGCGGCTCTCTCTCTCTCCGTCGCGGCACGCGCTGCGCGGTCCGCTGTGATTTTCATGCTGGCGTCGCCGATTGGCGGGGCGGCTTTTCATATCTCGCCGGCTGTAGCAAGCGGCTGGATTTCAGGATTGGCGCCGGATGAGGACGAATCTGTCCAGAGACACAAATCTGAGACAATGTTTCAGGGTTTCCATCCCCAGGAAGTCGGTGTCACCGGTGTGCCGGCTCCTCTCCTGACTCCAGTGGTGGAACTACCAGGGTCGCAAAGGTCGCTCATCAATGTTGCCTATCAGTGCCGCTTATAAGTTCTCATCAATGCCGCCTATCGGTTCTCATCGGTGCCACCTATCCGTTCTCATCGGTGCCGCCTATCGGGGCTCTTCAATGTTGCCTATCGGGGCTCTTCCGTGTTGCCTATCGGGGCTCTTCCGTGTTGCCTATCGGGGCTCTTCCGTGTTGCCTATCGGGGCTCTTCCGTGTTGCCTATCGGGGCTCTTCCGTGTTGCCTATCGGGGCTCTTCCGTGTTGCCTATCGGGGCTCTTCCGTGTTGCCTATCGGGTCTCGTCGATGCCGCCAGGACTCTGAGCTCTGAGTGTCTCTCTCGTACAGCCCGGAGTCGGCACTGACAGTTCTCTCTCTCTCTTTCTCCTGCTGAATTTGATCATTCAGACTTCCCGCTGTGCACACAGGATGGGGGAGGGGGGGAAAGGAGCAGATCGGCTCTCTCCTCTCCCATCCGTATGAGGGAGGAGGGAGGGAGAATTGTCAGTGCAGTGCTGATAGGCGGCACTGGTGGGCACTGATAGGCGGCACTGGTGGGCACTGATAGGCGGCATTAATGAGCATTGGTGGGCATTGATAGGCGGCATTAATGAGCACTGATGGGCATTGATAGGCGACACTGGTGGGCACTGATAGGCATCATTGATAGGCAGCACTGGTGGGCACTGATAGGCGGCATTAATGAGCACTGATGGGTGGCATATTTGCATAACTCCTCCCCATAAGGCTTGGGGCAGGGTACAAACACAGAGCACCTCCCATTGAGCCTGGGGGTGGGGCAAAAATATAAAATTCTGCTCTGACTGTCATTGGTTTTAAATCTGGGGGGCGGGGCACAGGCATCAAATTGTGTTGATTTTGCGTATAAAGCCAAAAAATGAGACAAATCGGTAACGGGCGATATTTAGAGATCTGAGGAACCGGAAACTATAGAGATGAAAACGTTTTCTTCCCACCAAACTTGGTTCCAGGGAAAATAAAATATTCTTCTTCTATATTATTATTGTAATTATTATTTATATCATTATTTGTTGTAATATTTTTAATATTATTACTAATATTATTTTTATTAAGATGTATAATATTTTATTATTATTATTGTATTTTATTATATTTTTACTATTATTACTATTTTATTTATTTTGTTACTGCTATGATTATTATATTACTACTATTATTATTTATATTGTTGTTGTAATATTTATTATTTTATTAATATTATTTATACTATTATTACTATTTTATATTTTTTATATTATTATTATTATTATTACTGCTATTATTATTATTATTATTATTATAATAATCATGATAATATATAATAGTAATAATTGTATAAATAATAATGCAATAATAAATATTACAACAATATAAATAAAAGTAGTAATATAATAATCATACCAGTAATAATAATATAAAATAGTAGTAATAGTATAAACAATAATACAATAATAAATATTACAACAACAATATAAATAATAGTAGTAATATAATAATCATAGCAGTAATAATATGAATAAAATAGTCATAGTATAAATAATAATAATAATATACTAATAATATTGTAATATTAATATTATTTATATTAATATTATTATGTATATTATTATTATTTATACTATTATTACTATTTTATTTTATTACTGCTATGATTATTATATTACTACTATTATTATTTATATTGTTGTTGTTGTATTATTATTGTTTATACTATTACTATTTTATATTATTATTATTATTTAAGGTTCATTTTTTTATATTATTATTATTATTATTACTGCTATGATTATTATTATTAATAATATAAAAAAGTAATAATTGTATAAATAATACAATAATAAATATTACAACAACAATATAAATAATAGTAGTAATATAATAATCATAGCAGTAATAATAATATAAAATAGTCATAGTATAAATAATAATACAATAATAAATATTACAACAACAATATAAATAATAGTAGTAATATAATAATCATAGCATTAATAATATGAATAAAATAGTAATAATAGTATAAATAATAATAATATACTAATATTGTAATATTATTTATATTAATATTATTATGTATATTATTGTATTATTATTTATACTATTATTACTATTTTATTACTGCTATGATTAATATATTACTACTATTATTATTTATATTGTTGTTGTTGTTGTATTATTATTATTTCTTTTAAGGTTAATTTTTTTTATATTATTATTATTATAAAAAAGTAATAATTGTATAAATAATAATACAATAATAAATATTACAACAACAATATAAATAAATGTAGTAATATAATAATCATAGCAGTAATAATATGAATAAAATAGTAATAATAGTATAAATAATAAAAAATTTAAATAATATAATATAATATTGTAATATTATTTATATTAATATTATTATGTATATTATTTTATTATTATTTATACTGTTATTACTATTTTATTTTATTACTGCTATGATGATTATTATTACTACTTACCACTATTTTTATTTTTATTACTATTTTTATTTATTCTTCTTATTATTATCCGGTGCGGTAAATCTCCCCTGACGGGTTAGTAGCGTCTCGCCATCCCATAATACGGCGTGGTGACAAGCTGGATATTTCGCTGCGCCATCAACGTGTCCCCGGCGATTATTCCCGGTGTCGTCGCCCGCCTCTCCTCGGTTGTCGGCTCGCAGCTCCACGCCTCCTTTTTATCGTCATTCGCGCTATTTTTAATCTTCGCCCGCGCCTGATATTCCGGGCGACTCGCCATTCGTTTTGCCGCTGTGCTGTAGGTGAATCCAGGTCATGGATCTGTGGGGGGGGAGGGGTTTGGAGGACATTTTTTTTTTTCTTTATTTATGCTTTTTAATAACATCTCGTCTCTTTCCGCCGCGAGTCGTAAAAAAAACAAAACAAAAAAAAAAAGCGACAACCAGGAAAGATCTGTAATTACATTTCGGTAATTTTGCGGCGGCCGTTAACGCTTTAAATGTGACATTACTGCAAACTTTCCGCAGAACGCCGCCGCCTATAAACGCGCCATTACCGTCTCCTCGTTTGATGCATAACGGCGCCGGGGATCGTGTTTTTTATGGGTTCAGGAAACATAAAAGCTTTTTTTTTTCATTTAATAGTTTTTGTTTGGTAAAGGCTTCGCTTTTTATATCTCCGTAAATCAACCGCCGCGATCGGCGTTAAAAGCTGTTTATATTTTGCCTTCCCTGGTTCCTCCCCCTCCCCCTCCCCAATCATTAACCGGCTAATGAAATCTTTAATTACACCCCCTTCCTTTAGTCGCTGTGATGTCATCATCTCTGCGCTTCGCTATGTAATGCAGGCAGATCATGGCTGGTGGGAGGGGCCGGCAGGGGGCTGTACGTAACTTCCTGATAACATCCCAGCCCCCCTCAGTACCCCTCATATGACCCCTCAGTCCTGATGCAATCAGTGGGAGGAGTTATGCAAATATCAAAATGCCTTAATAAACGGGTGTCAGGCTGAAGGAGAGCATAGCAACCAACTGCCCCCCTGATTTCCGAGGACGGCCCCCTGATTTCCGAGGACGGCCCCCTGATTTCCGAGGACGGCCCCCTGATTTCCGAGGACGGCCCCCTGATTTCCGAGGACGGCCCCCTGATTTCCGAGGACGGCCCCCTGATTTCCGAGGACGGCCCCCTGATTTCCGAGGACGGCCCCCTGATTTCCGAGGACGGCCCCCTGATTTCCGAGGACGGCCCCCTGATTTCCGAGGACTGGCCCCCCTGGAATTCGGAGGACTGGCCCCCCCTGGAATTCGGAGGACTGGCCCCCCCTGGAATTCGGAGGACTGGCCCCCCCTGGAATTCGGAGGACTGGCCCCCCCTGGAATTCGGAGGACTGGCCCCCCCTGGAATTCGGAGGACTGGCCCCCCCTGGAATTCGGAGGACTGGCCCCCCCTGGAATTCGGAGGACTGGCCCCCCCTGGAATTCGGAGGACTGGCCCCCCCTGGAATTCGGAGGACTGGCCCCCCCTGGAATTCGGAGGACTGGCCCCCCCTGGAATTCGGAGGACTGGCCCCCCCTGGAATTCGGAGGACTGGCCCCCCCTGGAATTCGGAGGACTGGCCCCCCCTGGAATTCGGAGGACTGGCCCCCCCTGTCATCTTCATCCGCCGTCTTCTTTAAATCTTTATAACTGATTCTCTAAATTGTTACATTGAATCCGTCAATTGGGGCCACTGATGGGGGGGGGGGGGTTAATGAGAGGGGTCTACTGATAGGAGTCTATTGATGGGGGGGGTACTGATGGGGGTACAGATAGGAGTCTATTGATGGGGGGGGGGTGCTGATGGGGGTCTACTGATAGGGGGGGCTAATGATGGGGTGGGGGCTGATGGGGGTCTATTGATGGGGGAGGGGGTTACTGATAGGGGTCAACTGATGGGGGTAATAGGGGTCTACTGATGGGGGGGGGGGTTACTGATAGGGGTCTACTGATGGGGGGGGGGGTTACTGATAGGGGTCTACTGATGGGGGGGGGGGGTTACTGATAGGGGTCTACTGATGGGGGGGTTACCGATAGGGGTCTACTGATGGGGGGGTTACCGATAGGGGTCTATTGATGGGGGGGGGGGGTTACTCATAGGGGTCTATTGATGGGGAGGGTAATGATAGGTTTCTACTGATGGGGAGGAGGGTTATTACTGATGGGGTTCTACTGAGGGGGTACTAATAGGGGTCTACTGATGGGGGGGGGTGTTAATTAATGATGGGGTTCTACTGATAGGGGTCTACTGATGGGGCGGGTGCTGATAGGGGTGTAGTGATGGGGGAGTGGGTTACTGATGGGGGAGGGTACTGATAGGGGGGGTAATGATAGGGGTATACTGATGGGGGGGGTTACTGATAGGGGTCTACCGATGGGGGTAATAGGGGTCTACCGATAGGGGTCTACTGATGGGGATGATGGGGTAATTGGGGTCCACTGATAGAAGGTTAATAATAGGGGTCTACTGATGGGGAGGGGGTTACTAATAGGGGTCTATTGATGGGGAGGGTACTGATAGGGGGTAATAGGGGTATACTGATGGGGTGGTTACTGATAGGGGTCTACTGATGGGGGTGATGGGGTAATAGGGGTCCACTGATAGGAGGGTAATAATAGGGGTCTACTGAATGCAATTCATCAATTACATCTACACTCCCTTCTCAGATCCTAAATTGCGAATTGTGCACACGGCTGCGGCGGATCTTCGCTCCTTCACTCTTACAGTAAAAATGAGAATCGTAGAGGGAGCCCTGGAGGGCTGCAAAATGAAAGTGGGGGTTTCAGTGCTTGCTGTACCTCCCCCCCCCCCCCATTGGAATGCCCATAAATTGGGCTTCAGCCTGGGGTGGAGCAACCAGTGTCACATATTCTTTCCAAGGCAGATTACTACAGAAATGTAAAGGGATACAGTATCCAATAAGTAATCATCAATGTATTCCTGATACCCCCTCCCCCCATACCACACCAGACCAGTGCCGGGGTCGGGTAGAAGCGTCTTTTCATCCCATTTGTCGATCCTTCGATGAACGAGCCGCTTCCCCATAAATATTTACCCAGTTTTTTTTACGCATTTTTTTCCTTTTTTTTTTTAATTCACTATTTTTTTCCAGTTATAACTTTTTCCCTCTCTCCGACTTCAAAAAGCTTTTAGAATTCTAAACCGGTCCGTCTTCCAGTAAATCGGGACGCGAGGCGCGGCGCCGCGTTCTCCCGCTGAACTTTGAAGTCGTGTTTTTTTATTTTTTTTCTCGTCAACAACGCTGGAAATGAGACGTAATTATTTCTAATCATGAATATTCATCTGCAAGTCCTTAACGAGGCCTCCTGAATTTCCGAGAGAGATTGTCCGCGGCGCGACGAGTTTGGCACGCTGTACGCCGCAAAATGAGAAAAGAGCCTTCAAGAAAGAAAAATTGATTTAACGTTCAGGATTTTAAAAATCGGAGGAGAATTGCGCCGATTTCCGGTGACCAGGGGGTCACTGGTTGTTTCTATGACCGTCGGAGGCCCGGGCGCGACGTGATGACGTCACACCGCGGGTACGCGGAAGTAAACAAAGCCGCAATCGCGGCTGTCGGCATGAGATTGGTGATTTTTTTTTTTTCCTCGATCTAATGCTTTCCAGCCTGGAGGAGAGATGTGGGGGGAGGGGGAGGTCTTATTGACCCCGCCTCTTTCAATAAAGAGGACCTGTCACCATAGATTCCTATTAGAGCCCTTTCACACTGGTGCGTTTTTGCCACGGTAAAAATAGCGCTCATAAAACGCTCCCCGTGCCCCTCTCCATTGAAATGAATGTAAAAACGGAGCGTTAAAATCGCGGTAAAAAAACTTGATTTTACCGCGTTTTTACAGCGTTTTTAATTAGGGGTTAGGGTTTTCCATTGAAGAATATGGCTAGGACTCAGGAATTAGAACAGGGACCTCCCCCAAAGATCAGGAGGCGGGTTCCCAGAGGTCAAAGGGCGTGGCTGACCCACCCCCACCAAAGTGTACCGCCTACCCCAACTAAGTCGGGGAATGAACAAGTCGGGGAAAGCGTCTTGCGCTTAAAATCGTGGTAAAAAAATGTGATTTTTACCACGTTTTTACAGCGTTTTTAATTCATTTCAATGGAGAGGGGCACGGGGAGCGTTTTTATGAGCGCTATTTTTACCGCGAAAACGCGGCAAAAACGCACCAGTGAGAAAGGGCTCTTACAAGAGATGTTTACATTCCTTGTAATAGGAATAAAAGTAATCAAAAAAAAAAAAAAAATGCAAAAAAAGTGCAAATAAAAATAAAAATTTAAGAAAAATATGTAACCGCCCCAGTCCCCGGTAGCTCGCGCTCAGAAGCGAACGCACACGTAAACCACGCCCACGTATGTGAACGCCGTTCAAACCACACATGTGAGGTGTCGCCGCGTGCGTTAGAGCGAGAGCGATAATTCTAGCACTAGATCTCTTCTGTAACTCTAAACTGGTAACCTGTAAAAAAAAAAAAAATTATTATAGCGTTGCCTATGGAGATTTTTAAGTAGCGAAGTTTGGCGCCATTCCATGAGCGTGCGCAATTTTAAAGCGTGACATGTCGGGTATCTATTTACTCGGCGTAACTTCATCTTTCACATTATACAAAACAAAAAATTGGGCTAACTTTACTGTTTTGTTGTTTTTTAATTCATGAAACCGGCGTTTGAAAAATGATTGCGCAAATACCGTGCGAGATAAAAAGTTGCAATGACCGCCATTTTATTCCCTGGGGTGTCTGCTAAAAAAAAAAAACATATATGATGTTTGGGGGTTCCGAGTAATTTTCTAGCACAAGAATGATGATTTGTACATGGAGGAGAGAAGTGCCGGAATAGGCCCCCCCCCCCCTGGTCTCAGCACCAGCGCCCCCCCACATTAAGTATATATATATATATAATATATATATATATATATATATATATATATATATATATATATATATAGAGCCCCTACGTCTCAGAGGGCCCCAGCACAGCTGCACACCAGGTTCTGTTGCAGAACTACAAGTCCCATGAGGCACTGCCAGGCTGACAGTTACAAGCACGACTCCCACACAGGCAGAGGCATGATGGGACTTGTAGTTCTGGAACAGCTGGAGGGCCACCCAGGGCTGTCTTAATAAGAGGGCACACCTGGGTACTGCCCAGGGCCCCCCAGCTTCATGGGGGGGCCCCTGCACTTTCCCTAAAGCAGCTGGTCCTTGATCCCACGCTGCCCCGAAATTGGGAGCCCCCCATGATGGCACTGAGAGTGATAGATACACAGGGGGGACAGTCTGCCTCCTACCTACTTAATGTCTGTTTACCTGCACTGTCATCATTGTAGGGGCCCCAGAGCATTACTTTGCCCAGGGGCCCATTATGCTCTTAAGGCGGCCCTGGGGCCACCAGTTTGAGACCCCTGGTTTAAACAAAGGGCCGGTTTTCTGTCCTTCAGACTTTAGGGGGGCCCGAACTGTGGCCAGTGGGAATTGAACATAGTCAGTGAGAGTAAAGAGGGGCCCATCTTTGGTATTGGGAGGAACGGTGCCCCATCGTTGGTGTCAGTAGGAGAAATGCCCCCCCCCCCCCCTGTGTTTGGTGTCAGAGGGCAGAATAGTGTCTCATATCAATGGGATGAATGGTGTCCCCCAGGATGAAGGCAGGCAAAGGGCCACATCAGCCCCCCCCCCCCGAGCTGCAGTTTGGAGACCCCCGGTGTGTCCCCGCAGGGAGAGTTGGAGACCAATAAGTTCCAGACCCCCCTCATTCCCGTGGATCTCTTAAAGCCGATGCGGTTCTGAGATTCTGGCTGCGATTTTCTGTACGGCGGCGGAATAAAAACGGCTATTTTTAGCGGGTGAAACGATCGTCTCTGAATTATTGAGCATCCTGTGAAAGTTTAATGAGGAGATGCGATCGGGAATTTTATAGGACCCTTCGCTGCAGATTTTCTCTTCTTGTAAAACTCGAGACCGAAATGTTCCACGACGTTATAATCTACGGGGGTGTGGCCAGGACCGACCGGCCTGTCAACGAGGACGAGGGACCGTAGATGTGTCGCCAACGTGCGGCGCTGAGGTCAAGTGCGTCCTCCCCCTCTTCTTCTCCACGATGGGGCAACAGTCCGATCGCATGGACCTTTGCCGGCTATGAAACCTTCTTTATTGCCCGTCCTTGCCAAGGCCACATTGGGATGTTGGGGGGAGGGGGTGATGAAAGTGATGAAACCAAAATATTAATACAGAGCCAAGTCCATGAGAACATCTAAAATATAAATGTTCATATCCATGAAAAAATCCAAGGTAGATAAAATGTCGGTGATGGGAAACGATCGGACACCAAAAGTGCCTTTACCAGGTGACCGGACTCCACGGTATAAGAGCCCAGTGAAGTGTGGATTGGTATAAGGCACTCCAAAGTCCAAGGTTAGGGCTTCATGAGGACCATCATAAGTCACCATCACCGAAAGATACTTCTAAGGTTAAGGCTCCATGGGGACCACCATAAATAAGTATGGGGTTTTACTGCAAGGCACCCCAAAATCAAAGGTCAAGGCTTCATGGGAACCACCATAATCACCATCACCAACAGATACTCCAACTTCAAAGGTAAAGGCTCAATGGGGACCACCATAACAAAGTATGGATTCCACCACAAGAAACTCCAAAATCAAAGAATAAGGTTCCATGGGAGCAACCATAAATAGTGTTGAGCAGAATATGCCATATTCGATTTCGCGATATATCTCGAATATATAGTCGAATATTCGAGATATATTCGCTAAATACGAATATTCGTGATATTTTTTGGAAATGAAATGATTGCGAATTTTCGCTATCGCGAATGCGAATATTCGAGAAATGCGGAATGGAGCACTCTGATTGGCTCAGAATATTCGTGATATTTTATAATACAAAATAATTGCGAATATTCGGCAAATGCGGAAGGAGCACTCTGATTGGCTCAGAATATTCTTGATATTTTATCGTAATTTCGCAAAAATGCGAATGAGAAATTGATTGCGGAATTTCGACAGTAACACTCTGAAATCGAATATATGTGTTATTTTAGCTAAAAACAATATTGCGAATTTCTCGAAAATAATCGCGCGATATCGCTATTGCCGAATAATCGCATTGCGATTTTTCGGCAATATAAAATGATCGCTGCAGCTACTCGGCCCAATGTCTCTAATCATACCAGCAATGCTTTTAGACGTCGATGGGGATCTCTAGGATGTGATCTGTTCTAAAAAAAAAAATTAAAAAAATACGAATATTCGAAATAGCGAATATTCACCGCGAAATTCGGAATAGATCGCGAATACTCGAATATGCCATATTCGAGCCGAATATTCGCAATACGAATATTCGTGAGCAACACTAACCATAAATGGGTACTGGTTTCACTGCAAGGCACTCCAAAATCAAAGGTTAAGGCTCCATGGGGACCACCATAAATAGGTATGGGTTTCACCAAAAGGCACTCCAAAGTCAAAGGCTTAGGCTCCATAGGGACCACCATAAGTAGGTATGGGTTTCACTGCCAGGCACTCGAAAGTCAAAGGTTGAGGCTCCATGGGGACCACCATAAGTAGTTATGAGTTTCACCAAAAGGAATCCAAAGTCAAGGTTCAAGGCTACATGGGGACCACCACACCAAAGCATGGATTCCACTGCAAGAAACTCCAAAATCAAAGTTTAAGGTTCCATGGGGACCACCAACAATAGGTGTGGGTTTCACTGCCAGGCAATCGAAAGTCAAAGGTTGAGGCTCCATTGGGACCACCCTAAATAGGTACTGGTTTTACTGTAAGGCACTTCAAAATGAAAGGTTAAGGCTCCATGGGAACCACCATAAGTAGGTATGGGTTTCACTGCTACACATTCCAAAGTCAAGGTTCAAGGCTACATGGGGACCACCACACCAAAGTATGGATTCCACTGCAAGAAACTCCAAAATGAAAGTTTAAGGTTCCATGGGGACCACCAATAATAGGTGTGGGTTTCACTGCATGGCACTCCAAGTCAAAAGCTAAGGCACCATGGGGACCACCATAAGGAGGAATGGGTTCAGTGCAAGGCACTCCAAAATAAAAGGTTCAAGGCTACATGGGGACCACCATACCAAAGTATGATTTCACTACAAGGCACTCAAAAAAGAAAGTTTAAGGTTCCATGGGGACCACCCTAAATAGGTGTGGGTTTCACTGCAAGGCACCCCAAAGTCAAAGGTCAAGGATTCATGGGGGCTGTCATAAAGAGGTATGGGTTTCACTGCAAGAGGCTCCAAATTCAAAGTTCAAGGCTTTATGGAGATCACCATCAGGAGGTACGAGTTTCACTGCAAGGCACTCCAGAGTGAAAGGTTAAGGCTTTATTGGGGACCACCGTAAGGAAGTATGGGTATGGTTTTTACTGCAAGGCACTCCCGAGTCAAGGGTTAAGGCTTCATGAAGACCACCATAACAAGTTATGGATTCCACTGCAAGGCAGTCAAGGGTTAAGGCTTCATGGGGACCACCATAACAAAGTATGGAGTCCACTGCAAGGCAGTCAAGGGTTAAGGCTTCATGGGGACCACCATAACAAAGTATGGATTCCACTGCAAGGCAGTCAAGGGTTAAGGCTTCATGGGGACCACCATAACAAGTTATGGATTCCACTGCAAGGCAGTCAGGGGTTAAGGCTCCATGGGGACCACCATAAAGAAGCATGAGTTTCACACTAAGGCACTCCAATTCAAAGGCTTAGGCTTCATTGGGAACGCTTTAAGTAGGTGGGGGTTTCACTACTACACACGCCAAAGTCAAGGGTCCCATGACACCTCAGAGCCACAAAGACATTGGAAGACATCTTTCTATCAGACACTATGATTGTAGGTCTTAACAGGGAGTGTGTGTCTGTCCAACATATGTTAATGACTGTAGGTCCTTCTCTGGCTGATCTCTGAACGGTGAAATGTCTCCACTCGGGGCCAACAGCCCAAATGCCCCAGAGCCCCCCACCTCCACCCCCAGCTCAGTCTCCCCCTTCAGTGTCACCATACTACTAATGTTAAATATTATCTGAAGCAGATCAAGATTGGCCCCCCAACTACAATTGGTTGCAGTGGGGCGTCAGCCCCCCCCCCCCCCCAAAGCTGATACAATGTTGTGCTCCTTCTGCTGTTTCTTTGTATAAAGAATTATTGTAACATTGTTTCTTTTCTTTTTCTTGACTTTTTTTTTTTTTTAGTGTAAAACTTTGTCTGGGATCTGCGACCACATCATTTCCCTGTCATCCGATTCGCTGGTGTCTCAGTCGGCCCATCTGGAAGTCGTCCATCTCACAAACATTATGCCAAGTGAAGGACTGGTGAGTGCGGAGTTATGGGAATGTGTTGGGTCAGTGGGTTTTATCTGGAGGGGGAGGGCCGACGGCCAAACAAATTGCAGAGTCACTGCTTTTCGGAGTCGCTGTCGCTGCACGGCCAAGCGATGCATTTTTCACACGTTAAGGGCTCATGCGCATGGAAGTACCGAGTTTTACAATATTAAATCCTGGGTTTTAAGTTCTCCAAACACTGACTGTACACATTTATAGATTGTGTGATGGTTGCATGTATACAAGCATGCAGCGTTCATATAGCCTATTGGTTGCTAGGCAGCAAGCAGCCATTGCAACACTGTGTCTTTCGTTGCTAGGATGCAGGTGGCCTTTAATGTCTAGTGCCCTTCATTTCTTGAGCACAGGCCGTTTAGTGTCTTCTGTTGCTAGGGTGCACGCAGCCATTGCTGTTTAGTGTCTTCTGTTGCTAGGGTGCACGCAGCCATTGCTGTTTAGTGTCTTCTGTTGCTAGGGTGCACGCAGCCATTGCTGTTTAGTGTCTTCTGTTGCTAGGGTGCAGGCAGCCATTGCCACGCTGTGTCTTTCGTTGCTAGGATGCAGGTGGCCTTTAATGTCTAGTGCCCTTCATTTCTTGAGCACAGGCCATTTAGTGTCTTCTGTGGGTGCAGGCAGCCATTGCTGTTTAGTGTCTTCTGTTGCTAGGGTGCAGGCAGCAATTGCCACGCTGTGTCTTTCGTTGCTAGGATGCAAGTGGCCTTTAATGTTTAGTGCTTTTTTATTTCTTGAACACAGGCAGCCATTGCCACGCTGTGTCTTTCGTTTAGTGTCTTCCGTTGCTAGGGTGCAGGCAGCCATTGCCACCTTGTGTCTTTCGTTGCTAGGATGCAGGCAGCCATTGCTAACTTGTGTCTTCCGTTGCTAGGATGCAGGCAGCCATTGCTAACTTGTGTCTTCCGTTGCTAGGATGCAAGTGGCCTTTAATGTCTAGTGCCCTTCATTTTTTGAACACAGGCAACCATTGCCGTTTAGTGTCTTCTGTTTCTAGGGTGCAGGCAGCCATTGCCACCTTGTCTTTTTGTTTGCTAGGATGCAAGTGGCCTTTAATGTCTAGTGTCCTTCATTTCTGGAACACAGGCAGCCATTGCTGTTTAGTGTCTTCCGTTGCTAGGGTGCAGGCAGCCATTGCCACGCTGTGTCTTTCGTTGCTAGGATGCAAGTGGCCTTTAATGTCTAGTGTTTTTTTATTTCTTGAACACAGGCAGCCATTGCCACGCTGTGTCTTTCGTTTAGTGTCTTCTGTTACTAGGGAGCAGGCAGCCATTGCCACCTTGTCATTCGTTGCTAGGATGCAGGCAGCCATTGCTAAATTGTGTCTTCCGTTGCTAGGATGCAAGTGGCCTTTAATGTCTAGTGCCCTTCATTTCTCGAACACAGGCAGCCATTGCTGTTTAGTGTCTTCCGTTGCTAGGGTGCAGGCAGCCATTGCCACCTTGTGTGTTTCGTTGCTAGGAAGAAGATGGCCTTTAATGTCTAGTGCCCTTTTTTCTCAAACACAGGCAGCCATTGCTGTTTAGTGTCTTCTGTTGCTAGGATGCAGACTGCTGTTGCCACCTAGTCCTTCTTTGCTAGAACGCAGATGGCAACTGTTACCTAGGGTCCTTTTGTTGGTAGGACATAGTCAGCCATTCCTGCATAGTGTCATTAGTTGCTAGGATGCAGGTGGCTATTACTGTTTAGCACCTTCATTGCCAGAACACAGGCATCTATTGCCAGCTACTGCCCTCCCTTGCGAGGACACAGACAGCCATTGCTGCTTAGTGACTTCTGTTGCTAGGATGCAGGCAGCCATTGCCACCTTGTGTATTTCGTTGCTAGGATGCAGGTGTTCATTACTGTCTAGTATCCTTCATTTCTCAAACACAGGCAGCCATTGCCGTTTAGTATCTTCCGTTGCTAGGTTGCAGGCAGGCATTTTACTGTCTAAATTCCTTCCTTGCTAGGACACAGACAACCATTGCTGCTTAGTGTCTTCTGTTGCTAGGGTGCAGGCAGCCATTGCCACCTTGTGTATTTCGTTGCTAGGATGCAGGTGGCTATTACTATCTAGTGTTTTTCATTGCTAGGACGCAAGCAGCCATTGCTAAGCTGCATCCTTTCTTGCTAGGACATAGGTGGATTTTTCACTGTCTAGTTTCCTTTATTGCTAAGATGCAGGCGGCCATTGCTACCCAACAACCTTTGTTTCTAGAATGCAGACTGCTATTGATACCCAGGGTCCGCCATTACCACCTAGCAGCCTTTTTAACTAGGAAGATGGTTGCTATTGTTGCCCCCCCCCCCCCCCTTGGCGCTTAGTGACTTCTGTTGCTAGGATGCAGGCAGCCATTTCCATCTTGTGTATTTTGTTGCTAGGATTCAGGTGGCCTTTAATGTCTAGTGTCCTTCATTGCTAGGACACAAGCAGCCATTGCTAATTTGCATACATAGGTGTTTTTAGGGTGCAGGCCGCCATTGTTATTTAGTGTCTTCTGTTGCTAGGGTGCAGGCAGCCATTGCTGTTTAGTGTCTTCTGTTGCTAGGGTGCAGGCAGCCATTGCTGTTTAGTGTCTTCTGTTACTAGGGTGCAGGCAGCCATTGCTGTTTAGTGTCTTCTGTTACTAGGGTGCAGGCAGCCATTGCTGTTTAGTGTCTTCCGTTGCTAGGGTGCAGGCAGCCACTGCCACCTTGTGTATTGTGTTGCTAGGATGCCGGTGGCCTCTAATGTCTAGTGTCCTTCATTACTACGACACAAGCAGCCATTGCTAATTTGCATACGTAGGTGTTTTAACTGCCTAGCTACCTTTATTGCTACGATGCAGGTGGCCATTGCTACCCAACAACCTTCGTTGCTAGGAGGCAGACTGCTGCTGCCGCCTAGTCCTTCTTTGCTAGGACACAGGCGGCTATTGTTACCCAGGGTCCTTTATTGGTAGGATGCAAGCAACCATTTACCACCTAGCAGCCTGTATAGCTAGAAAGCTGGTTGCTATCCCCCCCCCCCCACAATCGTTGCTAGGAGGCAGGCGGCTTTTCTGTGTGTACATTGCAATGTCCATACACAGGACTGTGGGTGCTTTTTTTATTTTTATTTTTTTTACCTGTGTTTTAAGATGCGTAAAAAAAAAAAAATAAATAAATAAAGTTGCGAGCCCTAAATCTAATAAAAAAGTTGTGATTGGTTTCTACTTTAAAGAAAGCTCCGCCCCCTTCATTGAAAATGAATGGATGGCAACAGCTTCAGCGTCTCATAAATTATCCGCAAAGTTTTCGGCGCAAATTCGGGTGAAAAAAATACGAAGGCGCTTTATAAATAACTCAAACGTTCCCGATCGATACGCCCCGCGAGGAAAACGTCGAACCCTCCATTTCAGCCTCCTATAAAGAGGTTTCTTAGACTCCTCCCCCTCCCCCTCCCCCGGCCGAAATAGAAGAATCATTTTTCCTGTCTGCGTTTTTTTTTTTTTCTCCTCCAAACCACAAATGCAAAATATCGATTTTTATAATGGCAAATGAAGTCAGAGCTTCCCGGCTTCTCTTTTTAATTATGCGGCGGCGCCGTCTTCCTCCTCCTCCTCCTCCTCCTTAAAGCCTCGGCTAATTATTTTGATCTTTTAATCCATATCGCAATTAAAAGTCATAAAAAAAGGAGGAGAGATCTCGCTCCGCATTCGTCGGTCATAAAATATGATCTCCCTCGGCGTGCGTTCAGCGTGACCGATGATGGGAAATTGATCGGCCCCTCCCGTGAAATGATATCCCGCCCCCCCCCCCCCCCGGACCTGAAGTGCCCTCCCAAGGCCTAAATCTGTCCCTACTCTGTAATATGTGTGTTGGATAATATGTAACCCCCCCCCCAATGAGATGTCAGGGAAGAGTGAACAGCGGCCTAATAGACAGATGTGATGACCCCCCCTCCCCTCCCCCTCTTGGGGGGCACATTTGGGGGGGGGGGATCTGGCGCAGGTAACCAATCGGCGTTCCGGTTTTGTGGTCGAATCTTAATTGAACAATCTGAACTTAGAAGCTGATTGGCCTCCGTGCGGAGCTGCACCGGATTCTGTGTCCCTCCCCCTCCCCCTCCCCCATGAAGTCTGATCGATATCATGTCTGTAGTGTCCAATGTGATCGATTGAATGTCTCTCTTGCAGGGAATGTACATCAAGTCTACGTATGACGGTCTCCATGTCATCACCGGAACCACGGAAAACGTAAGTCCCGATCATCTCTTCTTCATTCCCGATCATCTCCCAATCATCTCACTCCTCCTCCTTTCTCTGGGGGCCACTCCTCCTTCCTCCGGGGCCAATAAATAAAGGGACGGAACAGCCAGCGGTGCCTGAGGGGGGCGTCCTTGGAAATCATCTCCCTGTCCTCCATGGGCCTCCCTGTCCTCCATGGGCCTCCCTGTCCTCCATGGGCCTCCCTGTCCTCCATGGGCCTCCCTGTCCTCCATGGGCCTCCCTGTCCTCCATGGGCCTCCCTGTCCTCCATGGGCCTCCCTGTCCTCCACGGGTCTCCCCTGTCTTCCACGGGTCTCCCCTGTCTTCCACGGGTCTCCCCTGTCTTCCACGGGCCCCCTTGTCTTCCATGGGCCCCCTTGTCTTCCATGGGCCCCCTTGTCTTCCATGGGCCCCCTTGTCTTCCATGGGCCCCCTTGTCTTCCATGGGCCCCCTTGTCCTCCATGGGCCCCCTTGTCCTCCATGGGCCCCCTTGTCCTCCATGGGCCCCCTTGTCCTCCATGGGCCCCCTTGTCCTCCATGGGCCCCCTTGTCCTCCATGGGCCCCCTTGTCCTCCATGGGCCCCCTTGTCCTCCATGGGCCCCCTTGTCCTCCATGGGCCCCCTTGTCCTCCATGGGCCCCCTTGTCCTCCATGGGCCCCCTTGTCCTCCATGGGCCCCCTTGTCCTCCATGGGCCCCCTTGTCCTCCATGGGCCAGCCTGTCTTCCACGCTTCTCCCCTGTCTTCCACGCTTCTCCCCTGTCTTCCACGCTTCTCCCCTGTCTTCCACGCTTCTCCCCTGTCTTCCACGCTTCTCCCCTGTCTTCCACGCTTCTCCCCTGTCTTCCACGCTTCTCCCCTGTCTTCCACGCTTCTCCCCTGTCTTCCACGCTTCTCCCCTGTCTTCCACGCTTCTCCCCTGTCTTCCACGCTTCTCCCCTGTCTTCCACGCTTCTCCCCTGTCTTCCACGCTTCTCCCCTGTCTTCCACGCTTCTCCCCTGTCTTCCACGCTTCTCCCCTGTCTTCCACGCTTCTCCCCTGTCTTCCACGCTTCTCCCCTGTCTTCCACGCTTCTCCCCTGTCTTCCACGCTTCTCCCCTGTCTTCCACGCTTCTCCCCTGTCTTCCACGCTTCTCCCCTGTCTTCCACGCTTCTCCCCTGTCTTCCACGCTTCTCCCCTGTCTTCCACGCTTCTCCCCTGTCTTCCACGCTTCTCCCCTGTCTTCCACGCTTCTCCCCTGTCTTCCACGTTTCTCCCCTGTCCTCTATGGGTCTCCCCTGTCCTCTATGGGTCTCCCCTGTCCTCTATGGGTCTCCCCTGTCCTCTATGGGTCTCCCCTGTCCTCTATGGGTCTCCCCTGTCCTCTATGGGTCTCCCCTGTCCTCTATGGGTCTCCCCTGTCCTCTATGGGTCTCCCCTGTCCTCTATGGGTCTCCCCTGTCCTCTACGGGTCTCCCCTGTCTTCCGTCATGGCCCGCTTGTTCTCCAAGGGGTCTCCCCTGTCTTCCACGGGTCTCCCCTGTCCTCCACGGGCCTCCCTGTCCTCCATGGGTCTCCCCTGTCTTCCACGGGTCTCCCCTGTCTTCCACGGGTCTCCCCTGTCCTCTAAGGGTCTCCCCTGTCCTCTATGGGTCTCCCCTGTCCTCTATGGGTCTCCCCTGTCCTCTATGGGTCTCCCCTGTCCTCTATGGGTCTCCCCTGTCCTCTATGGGTCTCCCCTGTCCTCTATGGGTCTCCCCTGTCCTCTATGGGTCTCCCCTGTCCTCTATGGGTCTCCCCTGTCCTCTACGGGTCTCCCCTGTCCTCTACGGGTCTCCCCTGTCTTCCGTCATGGCCCGCTTGTTCTCCAAGGGGTCCCCCCTGTCCTCCACGGGCCTCCCCTGTCCTCCACGGGCCTCCCCTGTCCTCCACGGGCCTCCCCTGTCCTCCACGGGTCTCCCCTGTCCTCCACGGGCCTCCCCTGTCCTCCACGGGCCTCCCCTGTCCTCCACGGGCCTCCCCTGTCCTCCACGGGTCTCCCCTGTCCTCCGTCATGGCCCGCTTGTTCTCCAAGGGGTCCCCCCTGTTCTCCACGGGGGCCCTCCTTGTTCTCCACGGGCCCGCCTATCCGTCATGGCCCCCTTGTTCTCCATGGGGTCCCCATGGAGATATCATTGTATATATTCTCTATCTCAGAATTCTCATCATTAGAAATGAACACTAATCTCCCCAGTCAGCTTCCCCACGTGGCGCCTCCCCTCCTCCGCCCCCCCTCGCGCCGCGCCTCCCCGCCCCCCCTCGCGCGTGTCCTAGATCGCACTTCAGACACTTTTTATAAAGCGCCTGCGATTATGTTCTTTCGGAGGGTTACTTAAAATTCCGTGTCCGAGCGTTATTACAATTTGCCGCTCTATGAGTTTCAATTATAACGCGGCCCCGGGGGAATTAGATTAATATACACGCACCGCGTCCTTACAATAAAAAAATAAAACGGCGGGCGCCGCCGCCACTGCGCAACATCGTGGTCGTAGATTCGTGTTTTATGTTTAAAAACAATAAATCAGACGGCGAAGTAAATAGAAAACACCCGGAATTATTATTATTATTATACATCGTTCAGAACAAGTTTCCATCTGGAAAGGGGGAGGAGTTCGAATCGCGGGCAGTCGCCCAAAGCGTCCCGCCCCCGAAGGGTAGAAGCCCTGGACCATGACGGAGCTTTTCACTCGCCGCTTACAACCGGGATACAAACTATTGGAAGCGACGTCTCCATCTCTCATGGGCCCCCCTGTGCTTCATGGACCCCCCTGTGCTCCATCTTTTCCCCTCCAAGCACAAATTTTCGACCTGCCCCCCCCCATCTGAGCACAAATACCCCCAATCATTCCTACTATCACAAGTATCCTCCCCCCAAAAAAATATTCCCCCCTTTCCATATTACTTTTATAGCACAACCCCCCCCCCAAACTACCACTCCCAGCACACCTCAACAAATTTGCCCTCCTAGAACAATTCTCCCCCCCCCCCCCGCTGCCCCCCAAAATTCTTTCTCAACACAAATCCCCCCTCCCTCTCCTAGTGGTGCCCCCCCTTCACCTCATATGATACCACAGTACCCAGGGCAGCCCCCCCTTGTCCCGGTCCTGCCCCTCCCTTGTCCCGGTCCTGCCCCTCCCTTGTCCCGGTCCTGCCCCTCCCTTGTCCCAGTCCTGCCCCTCCCTTGTCCCGGTCCTGCCCCTCCCTTGTCCCGGTCCTGCCCCTCCCTTGTCCCGGTCCTGCCCCTCCCTTGTCCCGGTCCTGCCCCTCCCTTGTCCCGGTCCTGCCCCTCCCTTGTCCCGGTCCTGCCCCTCCCTTGTCCCGGTCCTGCCCCTCCTTGTCCCGGTCCTGCCCCTCCCATGTCCCGGTCCTGCCCCTCCCATGTCCTGGTCCTGCCCCTCCCATGTCCCGGTCCTGCCCCTCCCATGTCCCGGTCCTGCCCCCCCTTGTCCCGGTCCTGCCTCCCCCTTGTTCCGGTCCTGCCTCCCCCTTGTTCCGGTCCTGCCTCCCCCTTTTCCCGGTCCTGCCCCCCCCTTGTCCCGGTCCTGCCCCTCCCTTGTCCCGGTCCTGCCTCCCCCTTGTCCCGGTCCTGCCTCCCCCTTGTCCCGGTCCTGCCTCCCCCTTGTCCCGGTCCTGCCTCCCCCTTGTCCCGGTCCTGCCTCCCCCTTGTCCCGGTCCTGCCTCCCCCTTGTCCCGGTCCTGCCTCCCCCTTGTCCCGGTCCTGCCTCCCCCTTGTCCCGGTCCTGCCTCCCCCTTGTCCCGGTCCTGCCCCTCCCATGTCCCGGTCCTGCCCCTCCCATGTCCCGGTCCTGCCCCTCCCATGTCCCGGTCCTGCCCCTCCCTTGTCCCGGTCCTGCCCCTCCCTTGTCCCGGTCCTGCCTCTCCCTTGTCCCGGTCCTGCCTCTCCCTTGTCCCGGTCCTGCCTCCCCCTTGTCCCGGTCCTGCCTCCCCCTTGTCCCGGTCCTGCCTCCCCCTTGTCCCGGTCCTGCCTCCCCCTTGTCCCGGTCCTGCCTCCCCCTTGTCCCGGTCCTGCCTCCCCCTTGTCCCGGTCCTGCCTCCCCCTTGTCCCTGTCCTGCCCCTCCCTTGTCCCGGTCCTGCCCCTCCCATGTCCCGGTCCTGCCCCTCCCATGTCCCGGTCCTGCCCCTCCCTTGTCCCGGTCCTGCCCCTCCCTTGTCCCGGTCCTGCCTCCCCCTTGTCCCGGTCCTGCCTCCCCCTTGTCCCGGTCCTGCCCCTCCCTTGTCCCGGTCCTGCCCCTCCCTTGTCCCGGTCCTGCCTCCCCCTTGTCCCGGTCCTGCCTCCCCCTTGTCCCGGTCCTGCCTCCCCCTTGTCCCGGTCCTGCCTCCCCCTTGTCCCGGTCCTGCCCCTCCCTTGTCCCGGTCCTGCCCCTCCCTTGTCCCGGTCCTGCCCCTCCCTTGTCCCGGTCCTGCCTCCCCCTTGTCCCGGTCCTGCCTCCCCCTTGTCCCGGTCCTGCCCCCGAGTGCGGCCCAACTTGTATTGATGGACTGCTTTTAGCTGGGGGGGGGGTGAAACGCGTCGGTGGCACCAAAATCTGAGTCCGTCTCCCAGCGGTTTGGGGGTGCCGGGGGGGGGGGGGCAGATTCTGATGAGTCTCGGGATGAATGTCCCAGGTACCCGGCACGGCGGCACGCCTCACTAGTGGGGATCCCCGGAGGCCACACAGGGGGGTGCCAAACAGAACGGGTCGCATTGCTGATATTTTGCCCCGCCCCCTCATTAATATGCTAATGAGAATTTATATTACATAAACTAACCAATGACTTGTCTCCTCCCCCCTCTCTCTCCGCAGTCACCCGCCGACCAATGCAAGAAGATCCACGCCGGGGACGAGGTCATTCAGGTCAATCATCAGACCGTGGTGAGTCCCGCCCCCTCCCCTCATCCAATCACCATCCACCATCCAATCCCGTCCAATCAGTGATGAGATACAAATTATAAGACACATACAGGGCCTGGAAAAAGTATTCACACCCCTCTATACACAGACAGGAAAATGTATTCATACCCCTCTATAGACAGGGGCTGGAAAAAGTATTCACACCCCTCTATAGACAGGGGCTGGAAAAAGTATTCACACCCCTCTATAGACAGGGGCTGGAAAAAGTATTCACACCCCTCTATAGACAGAGACAGGAAAAAGTATTCACACCCGTCTATAGACAGGGCCTGGAAAAAGTATTCATACCCCTTGAAATCTCCCCAAATTTTCTCATGTTACAGCCAAAAACGTAAATGTATTTTATTGGGATTTTATGTGAGAGACACGAAGTGTCACATGATTGTGAAGGGGAAGGAAAATGATACAAATAAATGTGTGAGATTTCAGGGGGTATGAATACTTTTTCAAGGCACTGTATATCAGAGCTATATAAATGTATAATAATAATTGTGTGTGACTGTGGGGGGGGGGGACATTAGAGTGTAAGCTCCTCTGTACAGAGACTGATGTGACTGTGGGGGGGGGGGGACATTAGAGTGTAAGCTCCTCTGTACAGAGACTGATGTGACTGTGTGGGGGGGAGGGGACATTAGAGTGTAAGCTCCTCTGTACAGAGACTGATGTGACTGTGGGGGGGAGGGGACATTAGAGTGTAAGCTCCTCTGTACAGAGACTGATGTGACTGTGGGGGGGAGGGGACATTAGAGTGTAAGCTCCTCTGTACAGAGACTGATGTGACTGTGGGGGGGGAGGGGACATTAGAGTGTAAGCTCCTCTGTACAGAGACTGATGTGACTGTGGGGGGAGGGGGGACATTAGCGTGTAAGCTCCTCTGTACAGAGACTGATGTGACTGTGGGGGGGAGGGGACATTAGAGTGTAAGCTCCTCTGTACAGAGACTGATGTGACTGTGGGGGAGGGGACATTAGAGTGTAAGCTCCTCTGTACAGAGACTGGTGTGACTGTGGGGGGGGAGGGGACATTAGAGTGTAAGCTCCTCTGTACAGAGACTGATGTTACTGTGGGGGGGGACATTAGAGTGTAAGCTCCTCTGTACAGAGACTGACGTGACTGTGGGGGGGAGGGGTCATTAGAGTGTAAGCTCCTCTGTACAGAGACTGATGTGACTGTGGGGGGGGGGGGGGGGACATTAGAGTGTAAGCTCCTCTGTACAGAGACTGATGTGACTGTGGGGGGGGAGGGGACATTAGAGTGTAAGCTCCTCTGTACAGAGACTGATGTGCCTGTGGGGGGGGAGGGGACATTAGAGTGTAAGCTCCTCTGTATAGAGACTGATGTGACTGTGGGGGGGAGGGGACATTAGAGTGTAAGCTCCTCTGTACAGAGACTGATGTGACTGTGGGGGGGAGGGAACATTAGAGTGTAAGCTCCTCTGTACAGAGACTGATGTGACTGGGGGGGAGGGGACATTAGAGTGTAAGCTCCTCTGTACAGAGACTGATGTGACTGTGGGGGGAGGGGACATTAGAGTGTAAGCTCCTCTGTACAGAGACTGATGTGACTGTGGGGGGGGGGGGACATTAGAGTGTAAGCTCCTCTGTACAGAGACTGATGTGACTGTGGGGGGGGGGGACATTAGAGTGTAAGCTCCTCTGTACAGAGACTGATGTGACTGTGGGGGGGAGGGGACATTAGAGTGTAAGGTCCTCTGTACAGAGACTGATGTGACTGGGGGGGAGGGGACATTAGAGTGTAAGCTCCTCTGTACAGAGACTGATGTGCCTGTGGGGGGGGAGGGGACATTAGAGTGTAAGCTCCTCTGTACAGAGACTGATGTGACTGTGGGGGGGGGGGACATTAGAGTGTAAGCTCCTCTGTACAGAGACTGATGTGACTGTGGGGGGGGGGGGACATTAGAGTGTAAGCTCCTCTGTACAGAGACTGATGTGACTGTGGGGGGAGGGGATATTAGATTGTGGCGCCCCGGCCTCTCGCTCCTCACAGATGGTAAACGCGCAGACCGCGGCGCCTCCATCCACCTCTTGTTTTGCGGCGCGGCTGTGAAAAAGGCTTTTTTGGAGACGTTTCAAGAACTCTTCTAATTGGTCGTGTTGTCACAATCAGGACGGCGCCGAGTCCAAACCCGAGTGACGCTGATGTGGATTTCGCTCGATTTCCCGCAGACGTGTTTTTTTTTCCGCTCGCTGGCGAGTCCCAATTAGCAAATTGAACAGTAAAACATATTTTAGATTTTTTTTTACCGCCGCCGATCGTCTGCCGCACTTCTGTTGTCTCATTAAACACTCCGGAGTGTGAGACCGGCGCTCCCCCCTCCCCCACGGTGCGCCCGGCTCGGAATGCCGCTAATTACAGAGCGCAATATTTGAACAGTTTGTTACTTTTTATGTAATAAAAGTCGACTCCGAGCCCAAAGCCTCTCATTAAAATCTCTTCCTCAATCGTCATAAAGGAAATGAGCGCTCCGGATTTCTCTGCAAACCCAGATATTACCTTGTAAAAGTAGCAGTGACATTATCACTATGTGTGTACAGAGAGCTGAGGGAGGGCCCTACTAAGCTCCACCCACTACAGGCTGCCTGCAGTAAGCTACAGGAGGGGGCGGAGGCTAAGTTTGTCACCCTGTACAAAGAGAAAGGCAGAGCTGTGGGAGGGGTCCAGCAGGCTCCACCCCCCCAACAGAATACTACAGGAGGGGCAGAGACAAGACCAGTCCCCCTGCAGAAGGAGAGAGAGCAGAGCTGTGGGAGGGGCCCAGCAGGCTCCACCCACTACAGAACACTAAAGGAGGGGGCGGAGTCGAGACCAACCACCCTGCAGAAAGAGAGCAGAGCTGTGGGAGGGGGTTAGCAAGCCCCACCCACTACAAAATACTACCGGAGGGGGGCGGAGACAAGACCAGTCCCCCCGCAGAAAGAGAGCAGAGCAGTGGGAGGGGCCCAGCAGGTCCCACCCACTACAAAATACTATAGGAGGGGGGCGGCGACAAGACCAGTCACCCTGCAGAAAGAGCTGAGCTGTGGGAGGTGCTTGGCAGGCCCCACCCACTACAAAATAGTACAGGGGGCGGAGACGAGACCAAGTCCCCCTGAAGGAGAGAGAGCAGAGCTGTGGGAGGGGCTTAACAGGCCCCACCCACTACAAAATACTATAGGAGGGGGCGGCGACAAGACCAGTTACCCTGCAGAAAGAGAGAGCTGAGCTGTGGGAGGGGCTTAGCAGGCCCCACCCACTACAAAATACTACCGGAGGGGGGCGGCGACAAGACCAGTCCCCCTGAAGAAGAGAGAGCAGAGCTGTGGGAGGGGCCAGCAGGTCCCACCCACTACAAAATATAGGAGGAGTCGGAGCAGGGCGGTCTAAAGGGGCAGCTACCGTGGGCCCAGTCATTGTTGTGGGGCCCAAAGCAGCTGCCCCTTGAGCCCACAAATAATTGAGAAGTGGATTTGGGAGGGCCCAAGAAAATGTTTGCCATGGGGCCAATCAATATTAAAGACGGCCCTGGGGTGAAGACACGGCCAGTCGCCCCTTGCCCAGCGCAGAAGCATCGTCCATCCAGCGGCCCATATCTGCGGCATGCGAGCGTGAAAAGAGCGCGCTTCTACCGCCACAGATGCGTTGAGTGGTCATGAAGGGGTAGAAGCCTTTTGGGTTTGATCCAGAACAATCCAGCCATTGCACACCATGCGATTTCACCCCACAGAGACCCTCCTGTGATGGCAGAAGACTCGCACTGAGCGCAAATTTACCCCCCCACGGGTTTTCTTCATTTCCAAAATAAAAATAAAAAAATGGCATAAATTGGGGCGTCGACGTTCTAAGAAAGGTCATTTGGGGAGTTTTGGGACAGAAACTAATGGAACGTTGTTTTATTTTTGAAAATGTTTTTATTTTTATACAGTAAAAAGATGTCAGGAGAGGGGAGGATCCGGGGGGATTGGGGGGATCCGGGGGGATTGGGGGGATCCGGGGGGATTGGAGTTCTCGGCTTCTCCTTATATCTCGGAATGTCGCTCTCCGAGGTCCTGAACAGAGATCCCAGCTAAGAGGAGAGAAAGAGAGAGGGGGAGGGAGAGGGGGGAAGGGGGGGAAGAAGAGAGAGAGAGAGGGGGGGAGAAGGGGAAGAGAGGGAGGGGGAGGGAGAAGAGAGAGCAAAAGGAAAGGGGGAGAGAGAGGGAGAGAGAGCGCAAAAGGAAAGGAAGATAGAGGGGGCGGGGAGAGAAGGGGGAAAGAGGGGGGGAAGGGAGAGAGGGGGGAGAAAAAGGAAAGGAAGAGAGGGAAGAGGGGGACAGAGAAGGGAGAGAAGGGGGAGAGAGAGCAAAAGGAAAGGAGGAGAGAGGGGGAGTTAGAGGGGGACAGAGAAGGGAGAGAGGGGGGGGAGAGAGCAAAAGGAAAGGAGGAGAGAGGGGGAGAGAGAGGGGGACAGAGAAGGGAGAGAGGGGGGGGGGAGAGCAAAAGGAGGGGGGAGAGAGAGAGGGGGAAAGGGGGAGAGAGAGGGGAAGGGGGAGAAGGAGAGAGAGAGAGGGGGGAGCAAAAAGAGAGAGAGGGGGAGAGTAAAAAGAGATGGAGAGAGAGAGAGGGGAGTAAAGAGGGGAAGAGAGAGGTAGAAAAAAAGAGAGAGAGAGTGAGATGGAGAGAGTGCAAAAAGAGTGGGGGAGATGGAGACAGAGCTTAAAGAGAGTGGGAAGAGAGCTCAAAAAGAGAGGAGGAGAGAGAGGGAGATGGAGAGAGCACTAAAAGAGAAGGGGGAGGGGAGAGGGCGCAAAAGGAGAGAGCGGAAGACAACAAGAGGAGAGAGAGTGCTAAAAGGGAAAGGGAGTGAGAGAGAGGGGGGAGGGGGATGAAGAGAGAGCGCAAAAAGAGAGAGAAAGTGGGAGGGAGAAAAGAAGAGGAGAGCCTGCAGAAGGTTGATGGAATCGGGACGGTGTGGTCGGGATATAATCGATCTCCGTGTTCCGATCAGACGGATCGGGTTGTGAGATTATCTGCAATATATTATACAATTCGGGGATAATGCGCAGTCAGACGCACGCGGGGCGAGGAATCGCGCTCCGCCGCTCAGATCAGCCAAGCGTTGGACGCGGCGAGCGCAGACCGCGTCTTGTTTTCTCCTCGCCGACTTTGTTTTCTCCCGCTAATTATTCCCTCGCCGCCGCAATCCGCCATCCTTTCCACTGAAGGAAAAATCACGACTTTCATGTTTTTCCCGATTTATTTATTTATTTTCCCAGAAAAGTCGGCCTGTCGCTGATCAGAAATCTCCGCGGAGCGCGTCTGGGGAACGCTCTTTGAAGTGCGCGCTCTAATTATTATTTTATTTATTTTTAGAAGATGCATCTGATGGGTTCACCCCACCCCCCCACCCCCCACACTCATTCTCTGTGACATCTCCGCCGTCATCTGCAGACTCCGCCTCCGTCACGTTTCCCGCCATCTACATAATATAGAAGAAATGAGATGGAAATGGAGCGCCGTAAAAACTCATCACAACGCGTCCTCCGCCGCCCAGACAGTCATCGCTAAGAAGGCGCAACGCGTCCTCCGACCACCCAGCATGAGTCATCGCTACGAACGCACGATCTGGCTGAATTACAATCCAATGTATGGGCTCATCCCGGAATTCCTGGTGTTTTTGGCGATTTCTGTACATTTCGGCTCGTCTTTAATTAAAACTCCAAAACGTTTTTCACGTCTTCCTCCCGCGCAATCCGTCTAAGAATATTAAACCGCGTTTACAGTTACAGCGCGATAATGGCCGCCGTTATTTGTGTCTGTGTGTAGATGGCGGTAGACGGTGGAGCGTCGGGGGCTGGGAACATTATTAAAAGAGATTATTCACCCTGTCTAGCCGGCAGCCGAAAATCACCGCCGACAACGGGAGACCGCCGAGCCGCCGAGGGGTTTGTTATATGTTTAGCGATACTGGAAAAAAAATCATCGCAATCTGGGCACACAGTGGTTGGAGGAGAAGGCGGGGAATGTCCACCAATGAGCACACAGTGGTTGGAGGAGAAGGCGGGGAATGTCCACCAATGAGCACACAGGGGTTGGAGAAGGCGGGGAATGTCCACCAATGAGCACACAGTGGTTGGAGGAGAAGGCGGGGAATGTCCACCAATGAGCACACAGTGGTTGGAGGAGAAGGAGGGGAATGTCCACCAATGAGCACACAGTGGTTGGAGGAGAAGGCGGGGAATGTCCACCAATGAGCACACAGTGGTTGGAGGAGAAGGCGGGGAATGTCCACCAATGAGCACACAGTGGTTGGAGGAGAAGGCGGGGAATGTCCACCAATGAGCACACAGTGGTTGGAGGAGAAGGAGGGGAATGTCCACCAATGAGCACACAGTGGTTGGAGGAGAAGGCGGGGAATGTCCACCAATCAGCACACAGTGGTTGGAGGAGAAGGCGGGGAATGTCCACCAATGAGCACACAGTGGTTGGAGGAGAAGGCGGGGAATGTCCACCAATGAGCACACAGTGGTTGGAGGAGAAGGCGGGGAATGTCCACCAATGAGCACACAGTGGTTGGAGGAGAAGGAGGGGAATGTCCACCAATCAGCACACAGTGGTTGGAGGAGAAGGCGGGGAATGTCCACCAATGAGCACACAGTGGTTGGAGGAGAAGGCGGGGAATGTCCACCAATCAGCACACAGTGGTTGGAGGAGAAGGCGGGGAATGTCCACCAATGAGCACACAGTGGTTGGAGGAGAAGGCGGGGAATGTCCACCAATGAGCACACAGGGGTTGGAGAAGGCGGGGAATGTCCACCAATGAGCACACAGTGGTTGGAGGAGAAGGCGGGGAATGTCCACCAATGAGCACACAGTGGTTGGAGGAGAAGGCGGGGAATGTCCACCAATGAGCACACAGTGGTTGGAGGAGAAGGCGGGGAATGTCCACCAATGAGCACACAGTGGTTGGAGGAGAAGGAGGGGAATGTCCACCAATGAGCACACAGTGGTTGGAGGAGAAGGCGGGGAATGTCCACCAATGAGCACACAGGGGTTGGAGAAGGCGGGGAATGTCCACCAATGCACACAGTGGTTGGAGCCACCAATAACACAGCGGTTGGACACCACCAATGAGCACACAGCGGTGGTTGGAGCGGTTGGAGAAGGCGGGGAATGTCCACCAATGAGCACACAGTGGTTGGAGGAGAAGGCGGTTGGAGGAGAAGGCGGGGAATGTCCACCAATGAGCACACAGCGGTTGGAGGAGAAGGCGGGGAATGTCCACCAATGAGCACACAGTGGTTGAAGGAGAAGGCGGTTGGAGGAGAAGGCGGGGAATGTCCACCAATGAGCACACAGTGGTTGGAGGAGAAGGCGTGGAATGTCCACCAATCAGCACACAGTGGTTGGAGGAGAAGGCGGGGAATGTCCACCAATCAGCACACAGTGGTTGGAGGAGAAGGCGGGGAATGTCCACCAATGACCACACAGTGGTTGGGGGAGAAGGCGGGGAATGTCCACCAATGAGCACACAGTGGTTGGAGGAGAAGGCGGGGAATGTCCACCAATGAGCACACAGTGGTTGAAGGAGAAGGCGGGGAATGTCCACCAATCAGCACACAGTGGTTGGAGGAGAAGGCGGGGAATGTCCACCAATCAGCACACAGTGGTTGGAGGAGAAGGCGGGGAATGTCCACCAATGAGCACACAGTGGTTGGAGGAGAAGGCGGGGAATGTCCACCAATGAGCACACAGTGGTTGGAGGAGAAGGCGGGAAATGTCCACCAATGAGCACACAGTGGTTGGAGGAGAAGGCGGGGAATGTCCACCAATGAGCACACAGTGGTTGGAGGAGAAGGCGGGGAATGTCCACCAATGAGCACACAGTGGTTGGAGGAGAAGGCGGGAATGTCCACCAATGAGCACACAGTGGTTGGAGAAGGCGGGGAATGTCCACCAATGAGCACACAGTGGTGGGAGGAGAAGGCGGGGAATGTCCACCAATGAGCACACAGTGGTTGGAGGAGAAGGCGGGAATGTCCACCAATGAGCACACAGTGGTTGGGAGGAGAAGGCGGGGAATGTCCACCAATGAGCACACAGTGGTTGGAGGAGAAGGCGGGGAATGTCCACCAATGAGCACACAGTGGTTGGAGGAGAAGGCGGGGAATGTCCACCAATGAGCACACAGTGGTTGGAGGAGAAGGCGGGGAATGTCCACCAATGAGCACACATCGGTTGGAGGAGAAGGCGGGGAATGTCCACCAATGAGCACACAGCGGTTGGAGGAGAAGGCGGGGAATGTCCACCAATGAGCACACAGCGGTTGGAGGAGAAGGCGGGGAATGGCCACCAATGAGCACACAGCGGTTGGAGGAGAAGGCGGGGAATGGCCACCAATGAGCACACAGTGGTTGGAGGAGAAGGCTGGGAATGTCCACCAATGAGCACACAGTGGTTGGAGAAGGCGGGGAATGTCCACGAATGAGCACACAGTGGTTGGAGGAGAAGGCGGGGAATGGCCACCAATGAGCACACAGTGGTTGGAGGAGAAGGTGGGGAATGTCCACCAATGAGCACACAGTGGTTGGAGGAGATGGCGGGGAATGTCCACCAATGAGCACACAGTGGTTGGAGGAGAAGTCGGGGAATGTCCACCAATGAGCACACAGTGGTTGGAGGAAAAGGCGGGGAATGTCCACCAATGAGCACACAGTGGTTGGAGAAGGCGGGGAATGTCCACCAATGAGCACACAGTGGTGGGAGGAGAAGGCGGGGAATGTCCACCAATGAGCACACAGTGGTTGGAGGAGAAGGCGGGGAATGTCCACCAATGAGCACACAGGGGTTGGAGAAGGCGGGGAATGTCCACCAATGAGCACACAGTGGTTGGAGGAGAAGGCGGGGAATGTCCACCAATGAGCACACAGTGGTTGGAGGAGAAGGCGGGGAATGTCCACCAATGAGCACACAGTGGTTGGACGAGAAGGCGGGGAATGTCCACCAATGAGCACACAGTGGTGGGAGGAGAAGGCGGGGAATGTCCACCAATGAGCACACAGTGGTTGGAGGAGAAGCCGGGGAATGTCCACCAATGACCACACAGCGGTTGGAGGAGAAGGCGGGGAATGTCCACCAATGAGCACACAGTGGTTGGAGAAGGCGGGGAATGTCCACCAATGAGCACACAGTGGTTGGAGAAGGCGGGGAATGTCCACCAATGAGCACACAGTGGTTGGAGAAGACGGGGAATGTCCACCAATGAGCACACAGTGGTTGGAGGAGAAGGCGGGGAATGTCCACCAATGACCACACAGCGGTTGGAGGAGAAGGCGGGGAATGTCCACCAATGAGCACACAGTGGTTGGAGGAGAAGGCGGGGAATGTCCACCAATGAGCACACAGTGGTTGGAGGAGAAGGCGGGGAATGTCCACCAATGAGCACACAGTGGTTGGAGGGGAAGGCGGGGAATGTCCACCAATGAGCACACAGCGATTGGAGGAGAAGGCGGGGAATGTCCACCAATGACCACACAGTGGTTGGAGGAGAAGGCGGGGAATGTCCACCAATGAGCACACAGTGGTTGGAGAAGGTGGGGAATGTCCACCAATGAGCACACAGTGGTTGGAGAAGGCGGGGAATATCCACCAATGAGCACACAGTGGTTGGAGGAGAAGGCGGGGAATGTCCACCAATGAGCACACAGTGGTTGGAGGAGAAGGCGGGGAATGTCCACCAATGACCACACAGTGGTTGGAGGAGAAGGCGGGGAATGTCCACCAATGAGCACACAGTGGTTGGAGGAGAAGGCGGGGAATGTCCACCAATGAGCACACAGTGGTTGGAGGAGAAGGCGGGGAATGTCCACCAATGAGCACACAGTGGTTGGAGGAGAAGGCGGGGAATGTCCACCAATGAGCACACAGTGGTTGGAGGAGAAGGCGGGGAATGTCCACCAATGACCACACAGTGGTGGGAGGAGAAGGCGGGGAATGTCCACCAATGAGCACACAGTGGTTGGAGGAGAAGGCGGGGAATGTCCACCAATGAGCACACAGGGGTTGGAGGAGAAGGCGGGGAATGTCCACCAATGAGCACACAGTGGTTGGAGGAAAAGGCGGGGAATATCCACCAATCGGCACACAGTGGTTGGAGGAAAAGGCCTGAGTGGCGGCAGACCGCGGCGCACGGTACAAACTCTCGGTCTCTAGGCCACCGGTGACGCTTTGTTTGCAGACGGCGAGGAATGTTTAGCGAAGATTTTATGGCGGCCTAATTGGGAGATAATCGCGTTTCCATCGTTGTCTCGTTACTCTCCCGGCTGTGTTTTTGGAGAGATTTACCTGAATGAATGTAGAAGGCGATTCCAGGTCCGCACAGAACGCCTGCGGCGGCGAGCGACGCCGCTGAATTATTACTGAATTTAGGGACCGCCAGACGCAAAAGGGATTATGTAGCTCAGGAGGGGCGAGGAGGACGCAGCGCAAACACTTTATCTGGATGAGCCGATCCCCCGATCGCTCTAATATGATGGCGGACAGAAAAAAACAACGCGAGATTTCCGAGCGCCGAGAACCCCTCCGCCAGACGCAACTTCACATTGTGTGATATGTGTGTCCGGACCGGCCAGTCCCCGGTCATATATTTAATATATATATATATATACATATATATATATATATATATATATATATATATATATATAGATGTTGTACACGCCCAGAAATATCGCTACATAAATGGCGGCGCTGCGACCTTCTCGGGCTGGTGGTTATTTTGTATATATAAATTCATAAATAATACATAAGAAATAATAAACGCATCAAAATAAATATAAAAAGGTAATGCATAATAAATATTATTGTATTCATTTAATATGCATTTGTTTTGTTTTTATTATTATTATTAAATAATAAAGAATACATATACAGTACTATAGTATATAAAGAGTGCAATAATGGTGGTGCGATCAGTGACTGCCTGCTGGTTATTTTGTATACATGAATACATAAGAAAAAAGAAATGCATAAATAATGCATAAGAAATATTAAACACCAATTATTGTATGTACTATGTATTTAATAAAGAAGCAAAAAAAAAAAAAAGAAATATTAAACACTTCATAATAAAATGAATGCATAAAAAATATTATTATTATTGCATTTGTTATGTGTTTATTTAATATGCATTTATTTTTTTATTATTATTAAATACATAATACATAATATTACATATACAGTGCTGTGAGTGTTGGGCTGGTGGTTATTTTGTATATATGAATACAAAAGAAATAAATAATACATAAGAAATAATAAACACATAGCAATAAAATAAATGCATGCTAAATAATATTATTATATCATTTATATGTATTATTTAATATGCATGTGTTGTTTTATTATACGTAATAATAATAATAATAATATTTTTTTTAAATGCATAATAAATAATACATAATATTTCATATACAAAACTATAGTGCATACATTGTGCAATAAAGGCAGTGCTGTGAGAGTGTCGGGCTGGTGGTTATTTTGTATATATAAATACATAAGAAATAAATACAGTACATAAATAATACATAAGAAATCAGAAAAACATAGCAATAAAATAAATGCATGGTTAATAATAATATTATTATTATTGCATTTATATGTTATATTTATTTAATATGCATCTGTTTTTCTATTATACATAATAATAATAATAATATTATAAAATACATAATAAATAATACATAATATTTCATATACAATACTATAGTCAGTGCATTCATGGTGCAATAATGGCAGAGCTGTGAGTGTCGGGCTGGTGGTTATTTTGTATACATGAATATATAAGAAAAAATAAATGCATAAGAAGTATTAAACACTTCATAATAAAATTAATACATAATAAATGTTATTATTATTGTATTTATGTATTTAATATGCATTTATTTTTTATTATTTTTGTTAATTACATAATAAATAATTCATAATATTACATTCTATGAATACATAAGAAATAATAAATACAGTACATAAATCATACATAAGAAATAATAAACACATAGTAATAAAATAAATACATGGTAAATAATAGTATTATTATTATTGCATTCATATGTATTATTTTTTTAACATGCATCTGTTTTTTTATCATACGTATCAATAATAATAATAATATAAAATAAATAATACATAATATGTCATATACAATACTATAGTGCAATAATGTCAGTGCTGTGAGTGTCGGGCTGGTGGTTATTTTTTGTATATATAAATACATAATAAATAATAAACACATAAATAGTAAATACATAAGAAATAAACATGCCATGATAAAATAAATAAATTGATACATAATATTATTATTATTATAATTATTATTATTGCATTGATAATGTATCAATTTATTTATTGTATCATGGCATGTTTATTTCTTATGTATTTACTATTTATGTGTTTATTATGTATTTATATATACAAAAAATAACCACCAGCCCGACACTCACAGCACTGACATTATTGCACTATAGTATTGTATATGACATATTATGTATTATTTATTTTATATTATTATTATTAATATGTATGATAAAAAAACAGATGCATATTAAAAAAATAATACATATGAATGCAATAATAATAATATTATTTACCATGTATTTATTTTATTACTTTGTGTTTATTATTTCTTATGTATTCATATAATGCAGGGATCCTCAAACTACGGCCCTCCAGCTGTTACAGAACTACAAATCCCATGAGGCATTGCAACACTCTGACATTCACAGACATGACTAGGCATGATGGGAATTGTAGTTCCTGAACACCTGGAGGGCCGTAGTTTGAAGACCCCCTGATATAATGTAATATTATGTATTATTTAATATGCAAACATTTTTTTATTAATAATATTATTGATGTGCATTTCGTTTTGTTTCGAATTCGGACAAATTTTTCATTATTCGGAAATGTGGATGCATCCGAATTTCCGAATGACAAAATTAACGAATTTAAATTCGAAAAAACGCGAACGAAATTCGAATTCGAAAATTGAAAGCAAATTTGAATCAAAATCTAAAAAAAAAATCTTTTTCTAAAAAGGAATACAAAAAAAATAGAATATAAAATTAATAAAACAATAGAATGAAAATCAAAAGAATAGTAAAGAACAGAATAGAATTGAATAGAATGTAATCAAATACAATCATACAAATACGTACAATCCAATTTGGCTGCACAGATTCCAGGAATGATGCTGATTGGTCGGATTTCTGTCTCTGCAGGTCGGTTGGCAATTGAAGAACTTGGTGAACGCACTGAGAGAAGATCCCAGCGGGGTGATCCTGACCCTGAAGAAGAGACCCCAGAACACTCTGGCATCGGCCCCCGCACTCCTGAAGAACGTCCGATGGAAACCGCTTGCACTTCAGGTAAGTGTGATGGTCTGCAGAGCTTCCCCCCCCCCCCAATGTCCCCAGGGACTATTTATGTAATATAGGAGAGTGCAGCCTATCCAATCACAATGACCCAATATAGGGGGTCTAACCCGCTACTAGCAAGGGGGACCTAATAAAGGGGGTCCAACCCGCTACTAGCAAGGGGTACCTAATAAAAGGGGTCCAACCCGCTACTAGCAAGGGGGACCTAATAAAGGGGGTCCAACCCGCTACTAGCAAGGGGTACCTAATAAAAGGGGTCCAACCCGCTACTAGCAAGGGGGACCTAATAAAGGGGGTCCAACCCACTACTAGGAAGGGGGATCTAATAAAGGGGGTCCAAGCCGCTACTAGCAAGGGGGACCTAATAAAGGGAGTCCAACCCGCTACTAGCAAGGGGGACCTAATAAAGGGGGTCCAACCCTCTACTAGCAAGGAGGACCTAATAAAGGGGGTCCAACCCACTACTAGCAAGGGGGACCTAATAAAGGGGGGCCAACCCGCTACTAGCAAGGGGGACCTAATAAAGGGGGTCCAACCCACTACTAGCAAGGGGGACCTAATAAAGGGGGGCCAACCCACTACTAGCAAGGGGGACCTAATAAAGGGGGTCCAACCCACTACTAGCAAGGGGGGCCTAATAAAGGGGTCCAACCCGCTACTAGCAAGGGGGACCTAATAAAGGGGGTCCAACCAGCTACTAGCAAGGGGGACCTAATAAAGGGAGTCCAACCCGCTACTAGCAAGGGGGGCCTAATAAAGGGGTCCAACCCGCTACTAGCAAGGGGGACCTAATAAAGGGGGTCCAACCAGCTACTAGCAAGGGGGGCCTAATAAAGGGGGTCCAACCAGCTACTAGCAAGGGGGACCTAATAAAGGGAGTCCAACCCGCTACTAGCAAGGGGGACCTAATAAAAGGGGGCCAACCCGCTACTAGCAAGGGGGACCTAATAAAGGGGATCCAACCCGCTACTAGCAAGGGGGACCTAATAAAGGGGGTCCAACCCGCTACTAGCAAGGGGGACCTAATAAAGGGAGTCCAACCCTCTACTAGCAAGGGGGACCTAATAAAGGGATCCAACCCGCTACTAGCAAGGGGGACCTAATAAAGGGGGTCCAACCCGCTACTAGAAAGGGGGACCTAATAAAGGGGATCCAACCCGCTACTAGCAAGGGGGACCTAATAAAGGGGGTCCAACCCGCTACTAGCAAGGGGGACCTAATAAAGGGGGTCCAACCAGCTACTAGCAAGGGGGGCCTAATAAAGGGGGTCCAACCCGCTACTAGCAAGGGGGACCTAATAAAGGGAGTCCAACCCGCTACTAGCAAGGGGGGCCTAATAAAGGGGGTCCAACCTGCTACTAGCAAGGGGGACCTAATAAAGGGGGTCCAACCCGCTACTAGCAAGGGGGACCTAATAAAGGGAGTCCAACCCGCTACTAGCAAGGGGGGCCTAATAAAGGGGGTCCAACCTGCTACTAGCAAGGGGGACCTAATAAAGGGGGTCCAACCTGCTACTAGCAAGGAGGACCTAATAAAGGGGTCCAACCCGCTACTAGCAAGGGGGACCTAATAAAGAATGCAGAAGACGGGTTTTTCTCGGCCGAGATTTGTGTATGTTTTTCTCTTTGTGGCGGCGGCGGCGCTCTCAGCGGGGTGCCTCCCCCTCCCCCCCATGATTAATCTTTAATTCCCTCAGAATCCGGGATGCGTTTTATACTCCGGCGACCTGAACATCTCAAAACTGCTAAATATAGACCTCGGGATTAAGAAATCCTTTTTATAGTTTTCTGCAGCTGGAGCCGAATTCGCCGATCGCGTGGGCGGAAGACGAGCGAAAAATGTCCCGCGGTGTCTGGAGACGCGCGCGCTCGGCGTCTGAAGGAAAGAAATGTCATTATTCGGGGTCTTCACCTTTCGCTGCGACTGAATAAAGAGCGCCTGTTTATCTCCTGATAGGAAACCCGTCTCATTTCACCAATCGGCTCAAATTGAGGGGGGATGGGAGGGGGCGCTTTTGTTCTGTTGTCTGTTTTCCGCCTCGTTATATCGTGTTGCTAGACGTTCCTCGTGCTGTGAGCTTTTTACGCCTGGAGCTGTCAGGCTCCCCGAGCAACGCCGCATAAAATAGATTTGTGCGGATAGTAGAAAAGCAACAATCGATCCCTAAACCAGTTAACAAAACCGGCCCGTGCGCGGGAGGTTTTAATTATTCCTTCTGCTGAATTATTCCAAGTTTCTCAGGCATGGCGTCGTTGGAGTATTTTTATTTAGGGCTCAGCCAATATTTATCCAAAAAAAGAGATTGGATAGATAGGAAGGGAGTATTACGGAGTAGGATTGGTCTAGGAATGGCAGGTAGACGAGAGATCCACCAACAGGGGGTGCTAGAGTGGAGGAAAAAAAAGGGGTCAGGTGTTGTCACTCCAAATCCTCCACTATCCATATGCTTGATTTTTATTCTTTGCCCGTAGACCCTCCAATGAATCTCACCCCACAGACCCACCTTTCATCACAACCCATGGATTCATCCCCCATCTCCACTCATAAACCTGCCTTTCTTCCACACCTTTCATCTTCGGCTCTTAGACCCGCCCTTTATTCTCGGCCCATAGTCCCACCTTTCATCTTCTGCTCATTGGCCCACCCTTTATTCTCGCCCATAGTCCCACCTTTCATCTTCGGCTCTTAGACCCGCCCTTTATTCTCGGCCCATAGTCCCACCTTTCATCTTCTGCTCTTCGGCCTACTCTTTATTCTCGGCCCATAATCCCACCTTTCATCTTCTGCTCATTGGCCCACCCTTTATTCTCGCCCATAGTCCCACCTTTCATCTTCGGCTCTTAGACCCGCCCTTTATTCTCGGCCCATAGTCCCACCTTTCATCTTCTGCTCTTCGGACTACTCTTTATTCTCAGCCCATAATCCCACCTTTCATCTTCTGCTCATTGGCCCACCCTTTATTCTTGGCCCATAGTCCCACCTTTCATCTTCTGCTCATTGGCCCACCCTTTATTCTTGGCCCATAATCCCACCTTTCATCTTCTGCTCATAGGCTCGTCCTTTTTTCTCGGCCCATAGTCCCACCTTTCATCTTCTGCTCATAGGCCCGTCCTTTTTTCTCGGCCCATGATCCAATCTTTTATCTTCTGCTCATTGGCCCACCCTTTATTCTTGGCCCATAGTCCCACCTTTCATCTTCTGCTCATTGGCCCGTACTTTTTTCTCAGCCCATGATCCAATCTTTTATCTTCTGCTCATGGGCCCACCCTTTATTCTCAGCCCATGTCCCACCTTTCATCTTCTGCTCATAGGCCCGTCCTTTTTTTCTCGCCCCATGATCCAATTTTTCATCTTCTGCTATTCTGCCACTTTTTATTCTCAGCCCATAATTCAATCTTTCATCTTCTGCCCATAGACCTTTCTTTATCTTTTGGCTATAGACCTGATATTCAACTCTTGCATATAGGCCCATCTTTCATCCACCACCAATAGAACCACCTTTCGTCCAAATCTAATAGACAAACTCTTTGCCCGCTGTCTCTGCCCCTTAACCCATCTTGCCTTCTCTCTAAGATACCAACTCTTCATCTTCCACCCATAGAACCACCTTTCTCACAAAGCCCTTAGACCCATTCTTTATCCTCTGCCCCTTGACCTACCCTTCACCCCCTGTAATGGACCCACCCTTCCTTAATCTTCCACTCATGCAACCACCTTTTTTTTTTTCTGGTCACGGTTTTTATTTCTTGCCTATAGGCCTGCCTTTTGTCCACCAGAAATAGAATCATTTTTATCCAAATCCAGTAGAAATACTTTTTATCCTCTGCCCATAGACCCCCCCTTTGATTCTCTGTCCCTTGACCCACCTGATGGACCAGCATTTCATCTTCCACCCGTGGAACCACCTTTCATCTTCTGGCTGTAGCCCTATTTTTATTGCCTTACCCATAGAACCACCTTTCATTCATCACCCATAGAACCACCTTTTACCCCTACCGATAAACCCACCTTTACCCTTCCACCTTCAGACTCGGCTTTTATCATCTGTCCATAGACCATCCTTTTATCCTCTGTCCCTCAACCCATCTTTTCTCCTCTCTGATGGGCCAACTCTTTATCTTCCATTCATTAGACCACCTTTCTTCCAAAGCCCATAGACCCATTCTTTATCCTCTGTCCACAGACCCTCCTTTTAACCTCTGTCCCTAGACCCACCCTTCCTTAATCTTCCACTCATGGAATCACTTTTCATTTTTTGGTCAAATACCTGATTTTTATGCCTTTCTTCCACCACCAATAGAACTTTTTTTTATCCAAATCCAGTAGACATACTTTTTATCCTCTGCCCATAGACCCTCCTTTCATTCTCTGTCCCTCAAACCCTCACATTTCCTTCTCGCCAATGGACCAAACTTTCTTCTTCCACCTGTGAAACCACCTTTCATCTTCCACCCGTGGAACCATCTTTCATCTTCCACCCGTGAAACCACCTTTCATCTTCCACCCGTGGAACCACCTTTCATCTTCCACCCGTGGAACCACCTTTCTTCTTCCACCCGTGGAACCACCTTTCTTCTTCCACCCGTGGAACCACCTTTCTTCTTCCACCCGTGGAACCACCTTTCATCTTCCACCCGTGGAACCACCTTTCATCTTCCACCCGTGGAACCACCTTTCATCTTCCACCCGTGGAACCACCTTTCATCTTCCACCCGTGGAACCACCTTTCATCTTCCACCCGTGGAACCACCTTTCATCTTCCACCCGTGGAACCACCTTTCATCTTCCACCCGTGGAACCACCTTTCATCTTCCACCCGTGGAACCACCTTTCATCTTCCACCCGTGAAACCACCTTTCTACTTCCACCCGTGGAACCGCCTTTCTTCTTCCACCCGTGGAACCGCCTTTCTACTTCCACCCGTGGAACCACCTTTCATCTTCCACCCGTGGAACCACCTTTCATCTTCCACCCGTGAAACCACCTTTCTACTTCCACCCGTGGAACCGCCTTTCTTCTTCCACCCGTGGAACCGCCTTTCTTTTTCCACCCATGGAACCGCCTTTCATCTTCTGGCTAAAGACCTATTTTTAATCCACTGCCTATAGGCCCACCTTTCATCCACCACCTTTGCTCTGCAGCTCATATGCCCACCCTTTATCCCCGATCATTGACCAGCCTTTCATCCACCCCATATACCCACCTTTCATCCCTACCGATGAACCCACCTTCACTCTTCCACCTATAGACTCACCCATAGACCTGCCTTTATCCTTTTTCTGTAGACCAACCTTTAATTTTTCACTGATAGACCCACCCTTCATCCTCCACCCATAGACCCACCTTTCATTTTCTTGCCATAGACCTGCTTTTCATCCCTTGATTATAGGCCTGCCCTTTGTCCACCACCCATAGAACTGCCTTTCATTTACAGCTTATAGACCCAATGTTCATCTGCGCCCATAGACCAGCCTTTCGTACATTCCATATACCCTTCTCTCATCACCAACTTTGAACCCACCTTTTAATCCTCCACCCCTAGACTAACCTTGTTTCCTCTGCCCATAGACCTGCTTTTGATTCCTTGATCATCGACCCTTCATCCTGGAACCTTGGACCTACCTGTTCTCCCCACCTATAGACCCACCCTTCCATTCCTGGCCTGTAGACCTGCCTTTTCATTCCCGACCATAGACCTACCTTTCTTTTCTCGCCAATAGATCCAACTTTCATCTCCTGCCAATAGACCTACCTTTCATTCTCCATAGACTCATCATTCATCTGCTGCCCATATACCCACTTTTTATCCTCAACCTTTTATCCTCTGACCCCCCCCCCCCCCCTCCCACAGCCCTGGCTTTACTTTACAATATGAATTGCTGATTTGTACCATCCCCTTTCATGGCAGTCTCTTCAAGAAGCCCAGAAGGCCCGGCTAACTCAGTCGGTAGAGCATGAGACTCTGGATCTCAGGGTCGTGGGTGGAACAGACCAATCGTCTGAGTATCTGCCCCCGTCTTGATTAAACCTATATGACTTGGTGCATGCACGAGAAAGGATCACACTGAGGCTGTTCTCTGATTATTCCTTGATCAACCACTCACCCTTCATCCTGGAAGCTTGGACCTACCTGTTCTCCCCACCTATAGACCCACCCTTTCATTCCTGGATTGTAGACCCACCCTTTCATTCCTGGCCTGTAGACCTGCCTTATCATTCCCGCCAATAGACTCACCTTTCATCTCCTGCCAATAGACCTACCTTTCATCTCCCACCAATAGGCCTACCTTTCATCCTCCATAGACTCATCATTCATCTGCTGCCCTTAGACCCACCTTTTATCCTCTGACAACCCACCCATAATCCTGGCTTTACTTTACAATATAATTTGCTGATTTGTACCATCCCCTTTCATGGCAGTCTCTTGAAGGAACCCAAGAGGCCCGGCTGACTCAGTCGGTAGAGCATGAGACTCTGAATCTCAGGGTCATGGGTTCGAGCCCCACGTTGGGCGCCAGCTGTTTTGGAACAGACCAATCGTCTAATGCAGGGGTGTCAAACTGGTGGCCCTCCAGCTGTTCCAAAACTACAAGTCCCATCATGCCTCTGCCTGTGGGAGTCATGCTTGTAACTGTTAGCCTTGCAATGCCTCATGGGACTTGTAGTTTTGCAACAGCTGGAGGGCCACCAGTTTGACACCCCTGGTCTAATGAGTATCTGCCCCCGTCTTGATTAAACCTATATGACTTGATGCATGCACGAGAAAGGATCACACTGAGGCTGTTCTCCGATTTTTACTTGATCAACGACTCACCCTTCATCCTGGTAGCTTGGACCTACCTGTTCTCCCCACCTATAGACCCACCCTTTCATTCCTGGATTGTAGACCCACCCTTTCATTCCTGGATTGTAGACCCACCCTTTCATTCCTGGCCTGTAGACCTGCCTTATCATTCCCGCCAAAAGACCCACCTTTCATCTCCTGCCAATAGACCTACCTTTTATCTCCCACCAATAGACCTACCTTTCATCCTCCATAGACTCATCATTCATCTGCTGCCTTTAGACCCACCTTTTATCCTCTGACCCCCACCCATAATCCTGGCTTTACTTTACAATAAAATATGCTGATTTGTACCATCCCCTTTCATGGCAGTCTCTTCAAGGAGCCCAGGAGGCCCGGCTGACTCAGTCGGTAGAGCATGAGACTCTGAATCTCAGGGTCGTGGGTTCGAGCCCCACATTGGGCGCCAGCCAATCGTCTGATGAGTATCTGCCCCCGTCCTGATTAAACCTATATGACTTGGTGCATGCACGAGAAAGGATCACACTGAGGCTGTTCTCGGATTGATGATACTCTCTTTATTAGTTCCGGATACATGGAGGGTTTTATAGGTGGGCTACTAATGCGATGAGCATGTGTATCATTAGGATAATGTTATCTAGGTATCTAGGTGAACTTCCTCCAAGATCTGGACGTCACCAATTGGGGCGTAGTCCTGGTGCCATAGGGGTGTGGCCAAGATAAAACAAGTGGTCAGATTAAGTCCTGCCCCTGAGGATCCAAGGGTTCATTTTTTTTTTTTACCTGGACCTCACATTAATAGAGGAGAAGGAAGGAGAGGAATAGCGAGTTTCAACCACTCCATGGCTCTACTATATAGGGAGCAGACTCTGTGTATGTAACATGGCTTTCCCATGTACAGTACATAATTACATGCACACACATTTGTTTTTTGTTTTTCAGCCTGTGATTCCAACCAGTCCCACGAGTGGTAACACAACACCCACCGGAACAATGGGAATGCCATCCAAGGTGGACGGCTCCACCCTACACGATGTCTTCATCCTTTCCCCCGTGTCTGGACTTTATGGCCCAAGGTAAGTATTTTTCATTCTTAAAATGTAACTGGAGGGACAACGGGATTGGCTGCAGTGGGGAAAAAAAAACAAAATCACATTGGCCACAAACATCTGGATCCTTAGAGTGTTGAGTCTTTAATGTAAAGCGATGCTTTGTCTATGCAGAGTGAAATGACAGGTTCACTTTACTTCCATTTGTACATACCGACCTGCCCTTCACTCCTCTCTGTGCTTGGCCAATGTAGAGGTTAGCCAGCATTGAAGCAGTAGGCCCAACCAGGCCTACTACCCTGTTTCCCCAAAAATAAACCCTACCCTGAAAATAAGACCTGGCCTGATAGTCGGGGAGGGCTGCAAGGCCTACCCCGAAAATAAGCCCTAGTATAGTCCATCCAAAAATATATGATCTGTTTTTTAAAAATGTTATATAATGTCCACTGTGTGTCGAAAATACCTTATTTACAGCTCCACTGGGCGCTCACGTGACCCACTGGAGATCTTCTCTCCTCCTGGCTGATGTCAGCAGCCCTTTTCTCAGCATTGCTGACGTCCGCAGGCATCTCGGCCCTTCCCTCGGCAGTGCTCGGCGCGTGGCTGAAGTCTGCAGGCATCTCGGCCCTTCCCTCGGCAGTGCTCGAAGCGGGGCTGACGTCCGCAGGCATCTCGGCTCTTCGCTCAGCAGTGCTCGGAGCGGGGCTGACGTCCGCAGGCATCTCGGCCCTTCGCTCGGCAGTGCTCGGAGCGGGGCTGACGTCCGCAGGCATCTCGGCCCTTCGCTCGGCAGTGCTCGGAGCGGGGCTGACGTCCGCAGGCATCTCGGCCCTTCGCTCAGCAGTGCTCGGAGCGTTGCTGACGTCCGCAGACATCTCGGTCCTTCCCTCGGCAGTGCTCGGCGCGGGGCTGACGTCTGCAGGCATCTCGGCCCTTCCCTCGGCAGTGCTCGGAGCGTGGCTGACGTCCGCAGACATCTCGGCCCTTCGCTCGGCAGTGCTCGGAGCGGGGAAAAAGAGCTACAACGGATCACTAGCTATAAATAAGGTATTTTTACCAATAAAGTCATAATGATGACAGGGGGAGGAAAGACGGGTGACATAGATGAGACATCCCTTGAAAATAAGCCCTAGTGTGTTTTGTAGCAGAAATTAATATTAGACCCAGTCTTATTTTTGGGGGAAACATGGTATAAGAAATCATTGAGCCCTGTGCCTACCTGAAAGGGCCCCCCAGGCCTGGGTGGGTGTGTGGCTGTAAAAACATGGTTTTAGTAGAGTCTGGAGTCCATCTTTGAGGACTTGTTCTCACGGTTTTGTCCTTCTTTTACACAGAGATGACCTCGGCATCGTGTCCTGCGATGACATCAATAAGTACGGCGTCAGCAAGATGGGGGTGAAGGGTTCCGAATCGCCCAGCTACTTCCTCGAGCACGAGAGCGGCAAATATTACACGCTGATTGAAGGTGAGGGACATGACGTGGGCTCAGAGTATGACAGAGGTAGATCGACAGGGGTGCGCCGAAGAGAAAAGACGCCGACTCACGGTACGACCCTCAACCTGCCCTTCTTAACACCCACCCACTACCCCGCCCACCGATCCACCACCCCGCCCTTCCTAACACCCACTACCCCGCCCAGTAATCTACCACCCTACCCTTCCTAACACCCACCCACCAACACCAATCCACCAACACCTAGCCTTTCCTAACACACACCCACCACCCCGCCCACCAACATCAATCCACCACCCTGCCCTTCCTAACACCCACCCACTACCACGCCCACCAACACCAATCTACTACCCTACCCTTCCTAACACCCACCCACCAACACCAATTCACCACCAACGCCCAGCCACCACCTAGCCTTTCCTAACACACACCCACCACCCCGCCCACCAACATCAATCCACCACCCGCCCTTTCTAACACCCACCCACTACCACGCCCACCAACACCAATCTACTACCCTACCCTTCCTAACACCCACCCACCAACACCAATTCACCACCAACGCCCAGCCACCACCTAGCCTTTCCTAACACACACCCACCACCCTGCCCACCAACATCAATCCACCACCCTGCCCTTCCTAACACCCATCCACTACCACGCCCACCAACACCAATCTACCACCCTACCCTTCCTAACACCCACCCACCAACACCAATTCACCACCAACGCCCAGCCACCACCTAGCCTTTCCTAACACACACCCACCACCCCGCCCACCAACATCAATCCACCACCCGCCCTTTCTAACACGCACCCACTACCACGCCCACCAACACCAATCTACCACCCTACCCTTCCTAACACCCACTAACGCCAATCCATCACCCCACACACCAACACCCAGCCACCAACCCGTTGGTCCTAACACACACCCACCACCCCAGCCCTCCTAACACCCACCCACCACTCCGATCTTCCTAACGGCAATTCAGCAACCTGATCTTCCCAGCAAAAAAAACCCATCCTTCTGACTGTGAATAATACCTCCTACTAGAGTCACAATGATGCATGAAGTGTCGTGTTGTGTTGTGTGGCCTCGTACACGTGTCTCTGAGGGGTGTTTGCAGTGGCGACTGATGTGGTTTTTTTTTTGGGGGGGGGGGGCGCAAACGATCCAACAGCCACCACCCAGGGTCAGCCGAGTCGGGTCACGGATGACACCCACCCCCTCCCCCTGGGTCCGTCAGTCAGTAGGTCGGGCCCTGCACTTACCCCATCTCACGGGCAGCGGCAGGTTCTCTCCGACTGCTTCCCCTGGGTGTTTGGTGATGTCTGCCGAGGCGATGCTTAGCGGTATTCAGATGTGGCGTTTGCATTAGTTTTCCTATTTCAGACTTTTTTGCCCCATTTTTTATCTGGTGATCCTGTCCTAGGGTGGCAATTTTAAGTTTTCTTATAACATTATATATTTTTTTATACTTTTTTTTTTTTTTTTTTTACTTTATGGCTATCCCAAGGGAGGTAAAAAAAAAACATGTGATAGCATTAGACAGGTACTCTTTATAGAGACATTAGTGGGGTGTGGGGGTGGGGGAGGGGTCTATTAGATCAATATTCCCAGGTCCCGCGTGTATGAGGCCAAGTCCCCCGATACGTCCTCTATATCCCTCCCAAGTCTTCCCTCTGACTCCGCCCCTCCGAATTCTTTATATATTGTTCCTTAGAACTAATTACCTTTCCTTCCTCTTGTCTTGATTTTGTCTTTTTATTTTTATTTTTGGGGCCAATTTATGAATAGAAATAATGCCATGAAGTTTGGATTGTAAGTGATCCTTTTTTATTGGGTAAAAAAAGGGAACAAATATAGAAAATGTAATAAAAAAAAAAAATGCTACACAAGTTATATTGTAATTAAATGTTAATTTACAAAAAATATATACTTTTTTTCTTTTCAATCTGTAATTTTCTGTAAAATGCAATATGACCGCCTGGAGGCGTTCTGTAAACCGTTGGGAATGTAATTTTTTATATATATATATATATATATATAAAAATTATAAAAAAAGGGGGGGGTAGCCATACGGGACGCTGAGGACCTCCGGGCCCCTGGGGACCTCTTGGTCCTTTTTTAATAGAAATAAAAAATATATAAAAAAAATGAAGAAAAAATAATGTTATAAAAAAAGCCCACCTGGAGGCATTCTGTAAACCGTTGGGAATGTAATTGTGTGTATGTGTGTGTGTGTGTGTGTGTGTGTGTGTATATATATATATATATATATATATATATATATATATATATATATATATATATAGGGGTGGTATCCATCCAGGGACCTCTGGGCCCTTTTAATAAAAAGTAAAAAGAAATAAAACTTCATTTATTTATTTTTAAAAATAGGGGGTTGCCATCCAGGGCCCTGGGGACCCCTGGGTCCTTTTAATAAAAACAAAAAAATAAAATAAAAATATATATAATTTTTTTTTATAAATTAAAATTTTTATATTATTTTTTTTTTAAAAGAAGTGGGGGGGGGGGGTTGCCATGGGGACCTCTGGGCCCTTGGATATATATATATATATATATATATATATATATAATTATTTAAAAAAGGGGTGGCAGCCATCCGGGGCCCTTTTAATAATAAAAAAATATATAAAAAAAGAAATAAAGTTTTAAAAAAGGGGGGTTGCTATCCGGGCCCTGGGGACCTCTGGGCCCTTTAGTAAAAACAAAAAAAATGTAAAAAAAAATTATAAAAAAATGTTATACATTTTTTTTTTTTTTAAAAGGGGGGTTGCCATCCGGGGCGCTGGGGACCTCTGGGTCCTTTTAATAAAAACAAAAAAATAAATTGTAATTGTACATTTTTTTTAAAAAGGAGGGGGGTTGCCATGGGGACCTCTGGGCCCTTTAAAAAAAAATATATATATATATATATATATATATAATAAAAAATAATTTAGAAAAATAAAAAAAAAGGGGGGTAGCCATCCGGGCCCCTGGGGACTTCCAGGCCTCTTACAGGTGTACTGCCTGTACCCCCGTGATGGTGGATATTTAGTGGAGGCAATTATTTCTGTTGCCCCGGGATATCGCACAATGCCGCCCTCTGGATGCCGCCCCAGGAGCGTGGAGCAGATTGTGTCCCTAAAGGATATAGAAAAACATAAATTTCCCCCCAAATTGTATCCCATTAAAACTCTTTCTGACGAGGTCAGCGAGTCCAGAAACGGACGCGGCGGGCGTGGTGTAAATCCCGCTAACACGGCCGCATTTCCCTAAATACGTTCCGATGGGAAGTGCTATGAATATTTCAGGCTTTGCGAGTTCTTTGGGGCGGAACTGTGAAGATGAGACCTGGCAGAATCGTGTCACATGAACTCCGAACACCAAAATCATTCATTTATGATCTGCGGCAAATTCATCTTCTACACAAAGCAGAGAAAACTTCCAGAGAAGCAGAAATGCATCTGGGGGGGGGGGGGGGGACTAACCAGCTGAGTTCTGCCTGAGCTCCGCGGTTCTCTGGGCCGGGAGAGACCAATCGGGGGGGGGGGGGGACTTTCCAGCTGAGTTCTGTCTGAGCTCCGCGGTTCTTTGGGCCGGAAGAGACCAATCGGGGGGAGGGGGGGAGGACTTTCCAGCTGAGTTCTGCCTGAGCTCTGCGGTTCTCTGGGCCGGGAGAGACCAATCGGGGGGAGGGGGGGAGGACTTTCCAGCTGAGTTCTGCCTGAGCTCCGCGGTTCTCTGGGCCGGGAGAGACCAATCGGGGGGGGGGGGGGAATTTCCAGCTGAGTTCTGTCTGAGCTCCGCGGTTCTTTGGGCCGGAAGAGACCAATTGGGGGGAGGGGGGGGAGGACTTTCCAGCTGAGTTCTGCCTGAGCTCCGCGGTTCTCTGGGCCGGGAGAGACCAATCGGGGGGGGGGGGAATTTCCAGCTGAGTTCTGTCTGAGCTCCGCGGTTCTCTCGGCCGGGAGAGACCAATCGGGGGGGGGGGGAAAGGAATTTCCAGCTGAGTTCTGTCTGAGCTCCGCGGTTCTCTGGGCCAGGAGAGACCATTCGGAGGGGGGGGGGGGATGGAGCCGCGTCAGTCAATGGGCCTCCTTACATTGGTGATCGGTGTTTTTTGGACATCAAATAATAATATCTGTACAATGTAATAACTGCTTTATGTTCCATGTGATGATTATTGGCTGGTGGTTCAAACTGTGACGGGTTTTCCTTCTCTCCATACAGGTGATCTAAGGCCCGTGTCCATGCCCACCGACTACAGCTGGATAGGAGACCCCAAAGAGCCCAACATGTACAAGAGAGGGAGCCGAGGTGAGCCGAACGTGGGTTCTGTGTGGGTCTGTGTGGGTCCCTGCGGGTCTGTGTGGGTCCCTGCGGGTCTGTGTGGGTCCCTGCGGGTCTGTGTGGGTCCCTGCGGGTCTGTGTGGGTCCCCGCGGGTCTGTGTGGGTCCCCGTGGGTCTGTGTCCATCCCCGCGGGTTCTGTGTGCGTCCCCGCGGGTTCTGTGTGCGTCCCCGCGGGTTCTGCGTGCGTCCCCGCGGGTTCTGTGTGTTCCGTTCTTCATACTCGATTGCTAATAATAATGATTAACAATATAAAGAAAATATGGATTTGGGATTGTAATCACTTCCCTACTGTACGCCGTCATATGACTTCCTGGTATTTGGGGGGGGGGGGGGTTTATCTGAATGATGGGTGCAGCTACAGGCATCATTCAAATATTCTTCTTTCCAGGCAAAAGGGAAGCCTCCTAGATGGGGGACCTGAAGTTGGGGAAACTAAGATCCAATAAGGGCACCAGACCGATGAACCGAGGGCCCAAACACTTGTAATATTGGTGTTCGTTCGGCAAGATACCCGTTTTCGGGACATCAAAGGTCCCGGGCTACAAAACATATACAGAATTGTTACATGCGGTGTGACTCGTATAAGTTTTAGTGGTAAATTTTCTGTTTTTACAAACATTTTTGAACCAATTCTGTATCCATTTTTCAGCCAGGAAGGGGGGGGGGGTCTCTAATTTAAGAGGCGCCCTATGTGTCTTTATTGTCCCCCATAATTGGTTTGATCTTTTTTGATTATAATCCACTGATGTGTCAGATCCGATGCCTCAATTACACAAATTCCTTCGGCGAAGACGGTTCTCCATATCGTCCTGCTTTGCACTGATTTACTGCAATTGTTGGCCTACCTCATTGGTGGTGTGTTGGAGAGGATGCAATATGTCCTCTGCATTACTGATGCGGGTCTCGGCCACGTGGTCCCAGGGGTTAGACAGATCCTGTCTGATAAGGGAGGCATCGATCTTCACCTCTGTTTTTTAGTGCTTGGGCATAAAGCAATGGCACCTAGCACCTTGGTAGTGGCTACCACTGCCTGTTCAGTGTTCGACGATGCACCAGTGCCATCTTCAGCCTGCTGCTCCTTCTCCTGACGGCGGTATTTTGCAAGATGTTGCAAGCTTCAGAGGGTTTCTTTGGTGGAGACGTGACCCTGAGTGTGTCAGATGTCAACCGGGGGGTCAGCAGGCTTGAAGTATCGATCAGGATAGAGGTAGGATATAGGGTGCAGGAGTATCGGCAAGCGGAGCTCTCACTGCATGCATCCTACTCCATTGCTCTCCAGGCCACGCCCCCCATTTACACATATTCCACGTACACATTATGACCTCCATTTTGTGGGCACCGGACCATCACACCCGTGTGAGCTTGATGGACATCCAATTCCAAAACCATGTTTCCCTCCCCCTATGGCCATTAATATGGAGTTCCCCCCCCCCCCCCCCGTATGGCTGTTAATATAGAGTTGCCCCCTTTGTGGTTATAACATCATCCACTCTTCTCAGAAGACTTTCCCCAAGATTTTGGAGCCTATGTTGGAATTTATGCCTAGGTCTTCAATAGGGTGGAAGTCAGGGCTCTGTGCAGGACACTTCAGTTTCCCCACACTAAACTGGTCACCCCATGTCTTTATGGTGCTGGTCCAAACTGGTCACCCCATGTCTTTATGGTGCTGGTCCAAACTGGTCAGCCCATGTCTTTATGGAGCTGGTGACCCCATGTCTTTATGGAGCTGGTGACCCCATGTCTTTATGGAGCTGGTGACCCCATGTCTTTATGGAGCTGGTGACCCCATGTCTTTATGGAGCTGGTCACCCCATGTCTTTATGGAGCTGGTCACCCCATGTCTTTATGGAGCTGGTCACCCCATGTCTTTATGGAGCTGGTCCGAACTGGTCACCCCATGTCTTTATGGAGCTGGTCCGAACTGGTTACCCCATGTCTTTATAGAGCTGGTCCAAACTGGTCACCCCATGTCTTTATGGAGCAGGTCCAAACTGGTCACCCCATGTCTTTATGGCGCTGGTCCAAACTGGTCACCCCATGTCTTTATGGAGCTGGTCCAAGCTGGTCACCCCATGTCTTTATGGAGCTGGTCACCCCATGTCTTTATGGAGCTGGTCACCCCATGTCTTTATGGAGCTGGTCACCCCATGTCTTTATGGAGCTGGTCACCCCATGTCTTTATGGAGCTGGTCACCCCATGTCTTTATGGAGCTGGTCACCCCATGTCTTTATGGAGCTGGTCACCCCATGTCTTTATGGAGCTGGTCACCCCATGTCTTTATGGAGCTGGTCTAAACTGGTCACCCCATGTCTTTATAGAGCTGGTCTAAACTGGTCACCCCATGTCTTTATAGAGCTGGTCCAAACTGGTCACCCCATGTCTTTATGGCGCTGATCCAAACTGGTCACCCCATGTCTTTATGGCGCTGATCCAAACTGGTCACCCCATGTCTTTATGGAGCCGGTCCAAACTGGTCACCCCATGTCTTTATGGAGCTGGTCCAAACTGGTCACCCCATATCTTTATGGAGCCGCCCCAAACTGGTCACCCCATGTCTTTATGGAGCCGCCCCAAACTGGTCACCCCATGTCTTTATGGAGCTGGTCCAAACTGGTCACCCCATGTCTTTATGGAGCTGGTCCAAACTGGTCACCCCATGTCTTTATGGAGCTGGTCCAAACTGGTCACCCCATGTCTTTATGGAGCTGGTCACCCCATGTCTTTATGGAGCTGGTCACCCCATGTCTTTATGGAGCTGGTCACCCCATGTCTTTATGGAGCTGGTCACCCCATGTCTTTATGGAGCTGGTCACCCCATGTCTTTATGGAGCTGGTCTAAACTGGTCACCCCATGTCTTTATGGAGCTGGTCACCCCATGTCATTATGGAACTGGTCCAAACTGGTCACCCCATGTCATTATGGAACTGGTCCAAACTGGTCACCCCATGTCTTTATGAAGCTGGTCCAAACTTGTCACCCCATATCTTTATGGAGCCGGTCCAAACTGGTCACCCCATGTCTTTATGGAGCTGGTCCAAACTGGTCACCCCATGTCTTTATGGAGCCGGTCCAAACTGGTCACCCCATGTCTTTATGGAGCCGGTCCAAACTGGTCACCCCATGTCTTTATGGAGCTGGTCCAAACTGGTCACCCCATGTCTTTATGGAGCTGGTCCAAACTGGTCACCCCATGTCTTTATGGAGCCGGTCCAAACTGGTCACCCCATGTCAACACATGCGTTTCCCGGCAGAACAGAGACCTACAAAGATTAGAAATGAAAAATTGCAGAAGCATTTAGGAAGGTACAAGATTTAGTTAGAACACCCAGAACACAACCTATCGGAACCCTGGGCCTCATAAATGAACTCGGAACCCCTCAAGTAACAACAATGTTACAATTCACCCTCCCCTCCCCCACCTCACAATGTAACGCAGGACATTGTTCGATAAACTGCGGCTTCCATGCTCGATGGCTTGATGACGTCACCTGTGTCTGTCGGGAGTGTTTTAGGGGACAGACATCATTAGAGACGGCAGAAAGCCAATTACCAGTCGCGTCCTTTAAGCTCATCTCGTTCTTTCCCACGATTGTCACAAAAACACATTAAAAAAAGATTGCTGAGAGAAAACGGGCGACGTCTTCTGTATTGTGAGGCTGGGGAGATGGAGTGTTCCTTTAATTCGGAGGCTCCATTATGGAGCTCGGCGGCGTGGGACACGGGACGCCATTAGGAGTCACACTTGTGCCATTAGCGGCTCCGTCACTCGTAGAGATTCTGTTCTCAGCATAATGTGAGATGGGAGGTTGTCTGAGGACAAAGACGTCTCACGTCACTCGTTGGAGGAGATTGTATGGAGGGCGCGGTCACTGAGCCAGAACCGGGGGGCGTGGCCAGGGTCCGGCTGACTACCCCTCTGAGCTCACGCTCTATGGTAGACAATTCTGAGTTCTGGAGGAACGGGTTTCCTTCATAGGTGTCTAAGGGTTCCTTGAGCCGTGGTGGAGAGATTCCCCATTCAATGGTGCCGGAAAACATTGGAGCCAATGCCATTTAGCAGAACCAGGCGTGACCAATCCTCTACTGGGCCATTCTTTCCACCGACTGCCAATGTCGGGGGCCATTCTTCCCACCGACTGCCAATGTCAGGGGCCATTCTTCCCACCGACTGCCAATGTCAGGGGCCATTCTTCCCACCGACTGCCAATGTCAGGGCCCATTCTTCCCACCACTGCCAATGTCAGGGCCCATTCTTCCTACCGACTGCCAATGCCAGGGGCCATTCTTCCCACCGACTGCCAATGTCAGGGCCCATTCTTCCCACCGACTGCCAATGTCAGGGCCCATTCTTCCCACCGACTGCCAATGTCGGGGCCCATTCTTCCCACCGACTGCCAATGTCGGGGGCCATTCTTCCCACCGACTGCCAATGTCGGGGGCCATTCTTCCCACCGACTGCCAATGTCGGGGGCCATTCTTCCCACCGACTGCCAATGTCGGGGCCATTCTTCCCACCGACTGCCAATGTCAGGGGCCATTCTTCCCACCGACTGCCAATGTCAGGGCCCATTCTTCCCACCACTGCCAATGTCAGGGCCCATTCTTCCTACCGACTGCCAATGCCAGGGGCCATTCTTCCCACCGACTGCCAATGTCAGGGCCCATTCTTCCCACCGACTGCCAATGTCAGGGCCCATTCTTCCCACCGACTGCCAATGTCGGGGCCCATTCTTCCCACCGACTGCCAATGTCGGGGGCCATTCTTCCCACCGACTGCCAATGTCGGGGGCCATTCTTCCCACCGACTGCCAATGTCGGGGGCCATTCTTCCCACCGACTGCCAATGTCGGGGGCCATTCTTCCCACCGACTGCCAATGTCGGGGGCCATTCTTCCCACCGACTGCCAATGTCGGGGGCCATTCTTCCCACCGACTGCCAATGTCGGGGGCCATTCTTCCCACCGACTGCCAATGTCGGGGGCCATTCTTCCCACCGACTGCCAATGTCGGGGGCCATTCTTCCCACCGACTGCCAATGTCGGGGGCCATTCTTCCCACCGACTGCCAATGTCGGGGGCCATTCTTCCCACCGACTGCCAATGTCGGGGGCCATTCTTCCCACCGACTGCCAATGTCGGGGGCCATTCTTCCCACCGACTGCCAATGTCGGGGGCCATTCTTCCCACCGACTGCCAATGTCGGGGGCCATTCTTCCCACCGACTGCCAATGTCGGGGGCCATTCTTCCCACCGACTGCCAATGTCGGGGGCCATTCTTCCCACCGACTGCCAATGTCGGGGGCCATTCTTCCCACCGACTGCCAATGTCGGGGGCCATTCTTCCCACCGACTGCCAATGTCGGGGGCCATTCTTCCCACCGTCTGCCAATGTCGGGGGCCATTCTTCCCACCGTCTGCCAATGTCGGGGCCCATTCTTCCCACCGTCTGCCAATGTCGGGGCCCATTCTTCCCACCGACTGCCAATGTCGGGGCCCATTCTTCCCACCGCCTGCCAATGTCGGGGCCCATTCTTCCCACCGCCTGCCAATGTCGGGGCCCATTCTTCCCACCGCCTGCCAATGTCGGGGCCCATTCTTCCCACCGACTGCCAATGTCGGGGCCCATTCTTCCCACCGACTGCCAATGTCAGGGCCCATTCTTCCCACCGACTGCCAATGTCAGGGCCCATTCTTCCCACCGACTGCCAATGTCAGGGCCCATTCTTCCCACCGACTGCCAATGTCGGGCCATTCTTCATAAATTTCTCTGATTTGCTAATGGTTCTTGGGGTCGAATTGAGGGACATTTCCAGGCGTAGTGATTAGGAAATCATTATTGCTGTCTGTGTCCCCATTGGGGAGAATTCCCCTCACTTCCTCCTCCTGTGAGGTTCAGGAAGTTGCTGTGAGCTGAACTTCTCCTTTTCCTTCTGTACAGCTCCCTCCATGTACGCCTGGTTTTGTCTCCCCCCCTCCTGTAGTTTTCTAAAATTAAGCCTATAGTGGGTGGAGCTGCTGGGCCCCTCCCACAGCTCTGCTCTCTCTGTGCAGAATGAATGGTCTCGTCTCCGCCCCCTCCTGTAGTTTGCATTCTAAGCTCCACCCACAGCTTTGCTCTCTCTCTCTCTCGCTCCTTGTGCAGGGGGGCTGGTCTTGTCTCCGCCCCTCCTGTAGTTTTCTGTGTTGGGTGGAGCATTCTAAGCAGCTCCCACAGCTCTACCCTCCCCCTCGCTCCTTGTGCAGGGTGAATGGTCTTGTCTCCACCCCTCCTGTCGTTTTCTGTAGTGGGTGGAGCATTCTAAGCTCCTCCCACAGCTCTGCTCTCTTGCTTCTTCCTTGTGTAGAGGGGCTGGTCTTGTCTCCGCCCCTCCTGTAGTTTTCTGTGTTGGGTGGAGCATTCTAAGCTCCTCCCACAGCTCTGCCCTCCCCCTCGCTCCTTGTGCAGGGTGAATGGTCTTGTCTCCACCCCTCCTGTCGTTTTCTGTAGTGGGTGGAGCATTCTAAGCTCCTCCCACAGCTCTGCTCTCTCGCTTCTTCCCTGTGTAGAGGGGCTGGTCTTGTCTCCGCCCCTCCTGTAGTTTTCTGAAGTGGGTGGAGCCTTTAATTTTAGTGTTTGCCGGACTCCCCCCCCCCCCCCCCCTGTACAGGGTCCTAGCGGGGGCTGGCTGATACTGGCTCTGCAGTTCTGTATCTTTGGGTCCCGTTATGATTGTATTGCTGCATTTGTTCTGTTCTAGCGCCGGCGAGAACGCTACCGGCGTTTTATCGTTTAATGTGTTTATGTGACACCTGCCACTTCCTGTCCCCCCCCTCCCCTCCCCCATTTCCTGTTTCACTTGCTCTCCTAGTGGATATCATTTCTATAAGCTGCAGCTACATGATCCACCTATGGCATGCTGGGATTTGTAGTACCCCAGTAGACATGGAGTTATTATGTTCCCCCCCCCCCCGACCCAGAAAGACATGCTGAGACTTGTGGTGCCCCAGCGGGGGGGGTCCCAGGGGGGGGGGGCATTTTGTGTGTTTTTATTGTCACATTTCAGGCGGGGGAGGGGAGGCGGAGTGCTGTTACTTTTGTAACATTTGTTGCAATTCTTCCTTCCTCCATCTCTGTGGACGTTCTTTGTTTTCTCGCTCTGTGTGGGAGGTCTGGAGACATCGGTGTCTCTGGAATGTTCCCTTGTTTTTTTTATTCTTAGTGTTTTGGGTCATTCGTTATCGATCGCAATTCTTTATATGAAAAAAATGTGTATATATATATAATCGGAAAATAAGAAAGAAAATCCGAAAATGTTGTAATGATCGTAATTCATAAATGAATAAATTCTAAAATAACAAAAAAAAAAAAAAAAACGCAAAATTCGAAGAATAACGAATTACTCCTAAGTGTTACTTTCTAGGTGTTTCCTTTCATATTTGGTTGTTGGTGAAACGGAACGAATTTATCCGAAATAACAAACAGCGCATCTAAACAAATGAAACAAAGTAATAATAATAATAAATGTTTGATATTATTGTTATTTATTATTATTACTTTGTTTCATTTGTTTAGATGCCCCAAAATATGAAAAGGAAATTCCAACACCTAGAATATAACAGTAATAGTTAAAGTTCCCATCAAAAAAAAATCTACCATTCTTTCTGGCCTCTTCTCTACTCTCCTGGGGCTTCTAGCTCTGTCTCTTTGCTCTCTCTGTCTCTCTTTGCTCTCTCTGTCTCTCTCTTTGCTCTCTGTCTCTCTTTGCTCTCTCTGTCTCTCTCTTTGCTCTCTCTGTCTCTCTCTTTGCTCTCTCTGTCTCTCTCTTTGCTCTCTCTGTCTCTCTCTTTGCTCTCTCTGTCTCTCTCTTTGCTCTCTCTGACTCTCTTTGCTTTCTCTGTCTCTTTGCTTTCTCTGTCTCTTTGCTTTCTCTGTCTCTTTGCTTTCTCTGTCTCTCTTTGCTCTCTGTCTCTCTTTGCTCTCTGTCTCTCTTTGCTCTCTGTCTCTCTTTGCTCTCTCTGTCTCTCTTTGCTCTCTCTGTCTCTTGGTTCTCTCTGTCTCTTGGTTCTCTCTGTCTCTTGGTTCTCTCTGTCTCTTTGCCCTCTGTCTCTTTGCCCTCTGTCTCTTTGCCCTCTGTCTCTTTGCCCTCTGTCTCTTTGCCCTCTGTCTCTTTGCCCTCTGTCTCTTTGCCCTCTGTCTCTTTGCCCTCTGTCTCTTTGCCCTCTGTCTCTTTGCCCTCTCTCTGTCTCTTTGCTCTCTCTGTCTCTTTGCTCTCTCTGTCTCTTTGCTCTCTCTGTCTCTTTGCTCTCTCTGTCTCTCTGCTCTCTCTGTCTCTCTGCTCTCTCTGTCTCTCTGCTCTCTCTGTCTCTTTGCTCTCTCTGTCTCTTTGCTCTCTCTGTCTCTCTTGTCTCTGTCTCTTGTCTCTCTTGTCTCTCTGTCTCTTGTCTCTCTGTCTCTTGTCTCTCTGTCTCTTTGCTCTCTCTGTCTCTTTGCTCTCTCTTGTCTCTTTGCTCTCTCTTGTCTCTTTGCTCTCTCTTGTCTCTTTGCTCTCTCTGTCTCTTTGCTCTCTCTGTCTCTTTGCTCTCTCTGTCTCTTTGCTCTCTCTGTCTCTTTGCTCTCTCTGTCTCTTTGCTCTCTCTGTCTCTTTGCTCTCTCTGTCTCTTTGCTCTCTCTGTCTCTTTGCTCTCTCTGTCTCTTTGCTCTCTCTGTCTCTCTGTCTCTTTGCTCTCTCTGTCTCTCTTGTCTCTGTCTGTTGTCTCTCTTGTCTCTGTCTGTTGTCTCTCTTGTCTCTGTCTGTTGTCTCTCTTGTCTCTTGTCTCTCTGTCTCTTTGCCCTCTGTCTCTTTGCTCTCTCTGTCTCTTTGCTCTCTCTGTCTCTTTTCTCTCTCTGTCTCTCTGCTCTCTCTGTCTCTCTGCTCTCTCTGTCTCTTTGCTCTCTCTGTCTCTCTTGTCTCTCTTGTCTCTTGTCTCTCTGTCTCTTTGCTCTCTCTTGTCTCTTTGCTCTCTCTTGTCTCTTTGCTCTCTCTGTCTCTTTGCTCTCTCTGTCTCTTTGCTCTCTCTGTCTCTCTGCTCTCTCTGTCTCTCTGCTCTCTCTGTCTCTTTGCTCTCTCTGTCTCTTTGCTCTCTCTGTCTCTTTGCTCTCTCTGTCTCTTTGCTCTCTCTGTCTCTTTGCTCTCTCTGTCTCTTTGCTCTCTCTGTCTCTCTTGTCTCTGTCTGTTGTCTCTCTTGTCTCTGTCTGTTGTCTCTCTTGTCTCTGTCTCTTGTCTCTCTGTCTCTTGTCTCTCTGTCTCTCTGTCTCTTGTCTCTCTGTCTCTCTGTCTCTTGTCTCTCTGTCTCTCTGTCTCTTTGCCCTCTGTCTCTTTGCTCTCTCTGTCTCTTTGCTCTCTCTGTCTCTTTGCTCTCTCTGTCTCTTTGCTCTCTCTGTCTCTTTGCTCTCTCTGTCTCTTTGCTCTCTGTCTCTCTTGTCTCTGTCTCTCTTGTCTCTGTCTCTTTGCGCTCTGTCTCTTTGCGCTCTGTCTCTTTGCCCTCTCTGTCTCTCTTGTCTCTGTCTCTCTGTCTCTTTGCTCTCTGTCTCTTTGCTCTCTCTCTGTCTCTTGTCTCTCTGTCTCTTGTCTCTCTGTCTCTCTGTCTCTTTCTCTCTGCTCTCTCTCTTGTCTCTTTCTCTCTGCTCTTTGCTCTGTCTCTTTGTCTCTTTCTTTGCTCTCTCTGTCTCTTTGCTCTCTCTGTCTCTTTGCTCTCTCTGTCTCTTTGCTCTCTCTGTCTCTTTGCTCTCTCTCTTGTCTCTTTCTCTTGCTCTCTCTGCGCTCTCTTTGCTCTCTCTGCCCTCTCTTTCTCTTGCTCTCTCTGTCTCTTTGCTCTCTGTCTCTTTGTCTCTTTGCTCTTTGCTCTCTCTCTGTCTTTTTGCTTTGCTCTTTGCTCTGTCTCTTTGCTCTCTCTGTCTCTTTGCTCTCTCTGTCTCTTTGCTCTCTCTGTCTCTTTGCTCTCTCTGTCTCTTTGCTCTCTCTGTCTCTTTGCTCTCTCTGTCTCTTTGCTCTCTCTGTCTCTTTGCTCTCTGTCTCTTTGCTCTCTCTGTCTCTTTGCTCTCTCTGTCTCTTTGCTCTCTCTGTCTCTTTGCTCTCTCTGTCTCTTTGCTCTCTCTGTCTCTTTGCCCTCTGTCTCTTGGCTGTCTGTGGGTAGAGGGAAGGTGACGGAAGTGTTGGGTCTCTGGTGGCGCGGTGCAGGTCCGGGTGCGGAGGACGCATCGTACTTATTCTTCTCTCTCTTTTCCTTCCTCTGACTCTGAGAACTCTCTCCTGCGATATCTGAGCGATGATAAGATCCTGGTGATCCAAGAAGAGCCGCTGAGCCAGAAAGACAACAAGAAGGACACGGGCCGGAGGTCCCGCAAAAAAAGCAAGAACCCGGGCAGTCCCAGTTACCCCATCAGCCCTTCCATGTTAACCTCCAGCGGGCGGCTGGACCCGGCCCAACAGGACGCCATGACCTTCTCCATGGCCGACAGCAACACCGTACCCCTCTACCATGTGAGTACCCACGTTTACCCCCTCCCCCCCACCCACCTGAGCCCCCCCACCGCCCTCAGTATATTTACCCCTCTACCATGTGAGTACCCACGTTCCCACCCCCCCCCCCCACCATCCACCCACCTGAGCCCCCCCCCACCGCCCCCCCCCCAACCGCCCTCAGTATATTTACCCCTCTACCATGTGAGTACCCACGTTTCCCACCCCTCGCCTCCCCACCTACCTGAGCCCCCCCACCGCCCTCAGTATATTTACCCCTCTACCATGTGAGTACCCACGTTCCCCCCCCCCCCCCCCCCCTCCCCCCCACCTACCTGAGCCCCCCCACCGCCCCCCCCACCGCCCTCAGTATATTTACCCCTCTACCATGTGAGTACCCACGTTTCCCCCCACCCACCTGAGCCCCCCCATTGCCCTAATGATGGGATGTGGGGTTCAAGCACCCTGCACCTCTGGACCCCTTTATATTACACAGCACCCACAGTTTGACCCAGACACCCCCCCAACAGTTTCTGCACCCCCTGCATGTTACACAGACCACCCTACAGTGCAGATCCCCCTCCCTACAGTACAGACCCCCCCTCCCTACAGTGCAGACCCCCCCTCCCTACAGTGCAGACCCCCCCTCCCTACAGTCCCCACAGACCCCCCTCCCTACAGTGCAGACCCCCCTCCCTACAGTGCAGACCCCCTCCCTACAGTACAGACCCCCCTCCCTACAGTGCAGACCCCCCCTCCCTACAGTGCAGACCCCCCACCCTCCCCCCCCCTCCCTACAGTACAGACCCCCCCTCCCCCCTCCCTACAGTACAGACCCCCTCCCTACAGTACAGACCCCCCTCCCTACAGTACAGATCCCCCTCCCTAAGTACAGACCCCCCCTCCCTACAGTACAGATCCCCCCTCCCTACAGTAGTACCCCTCCCTAGACAGATCCCCCTCCCTACAGTACAGTGCAGACCCCCCCCCCCGAACAGATCCCCCCCTACAGTACAGATCCCCCTCCCTACAGTGCAGACCCCCCCTCCCTACAGTACAGACCCCCCTCCCTACAGTACAGACCCCCCTCCCTACTACAGTACAGATCCCCTCCCGACCAGTACAGATCCCCTCCTACAGTACAGACCCCCTCCCTACAGTACAGATCCCCCTCCCTACAGTACAGATCCCCTCCCTACAGTAAACAGATCCCCCTACCTACAGTACAGACCCCCCTCCCTACAGTGCAGACCCCCCCTCCCTACAGTGCAGACCCTCCTACAGTACAGATCCCCCCTCCCTACAGTGCAGACCCCCCCCCTCCTACAGTGCAGACCCCCCCTCCCTACAGTACAGACCCCCTCCCTACAGTACAGACCCCCCTCCCTACTACAGTGCAGACCCCCCTCCCTACAGTACAGACCCCCCTCCTACATTACAGAGACGTGACCTGTGGCCCCCCGTGGCCCACAGGCATATGCCCGGTATGCCCTATGGCCAGTCTGGGCCTGCATGGATGGATGGTCCATATAAGTACATATAGTTAAGTTCCTCTTTGAAACCCAACATGTTTCAGGGGTTCTCCCCCCTTCATCAGGTATTTTTTTTACACAAAACATCAAGATGACAAAAATAACAGAACATTTCTGGAGTATTTTAGTGATGAGAAATGAGAGACCCCGGAGTGAGGCTTCTATCGCATCCACCTGCAGCAAACTGATAAAATCATTGGAGCCTAGGCAAAGTCACTGGGGGAGGGGAGACTGAGGAAATGCTTCCTCCCTCCTGCAGCAGACTGATGACATCATCTCAGTCTGGGCGGAGTCACTGACTGGCTTTATAAAGATAAAAAATGTTGGTTTTCTGTACAATGACCGGGTCTCTGTATAGTGGGAGGTGTCGGGGGCGGAGTCTCACAGTTCGGGGAATAGAAGTGACTCCCGCCCACAGCCAGGTGCAGTGACTCATTCTGTCCTTCTACACTGAGGGGGCGCCCCGACCTCCTCCTCCCCGATATTCTATTTATATCAACTTCTTTCCTCTACAATATTTTCCCCTCTCGTGATTTTCTGTACTCTGAATATCCGGAGATTGAAGGAGGAGGAGATTCACTTTGGTTGAAAGAAAGGGGGGGGGCCCCACGTTTTTCAGTTCGGGGGCCACATTGTATATATTATGGGCTGAAAAAAAATCTGTTTTTTAAATGATTGGATACAATTTATTTGTAACTTTTTGTGATCAGCGTGATATGATGTGGAGACTTTTCCTACGACTTTGGACATCAGAGTCCCCCCGTCCTATCCGTGTCCCCGTCAGAGCCCCCCATTCTATCCATGTCCCTATCAGAGCCCCCCGTTCTATCCGTGTCCCCGTCAGAGTCCCCCGTTCTATCCGTGTCCCCGTCAGAGTCCCCCGTTCTATCCGTGTCCCCGTCAGAGTCCCCCGTTCTATCCGTGTCCCCGTCAGAGTCCCCCGTTCTATCCGTGTCCCCGTCAGAGTCCCCCGTTCTATCCGTGTCCCCGTCAGAGTCCCCCGTTCTATCCGTGTCCCCGTCAGAGTCCCCCGTTCTATCCGTGTCCCCGTCAGAGTCCCCCGTTCTATCCGTGTCCCCGTCAGAGTCCCCCGTTCTATCCGTGTCCCCGTCAGAGTCCCCCGTTCTATCCGTGTCCCCGTCAGAGTCCCCCGTTCTATCCGTGTCCCCGTCAGAGTCCCCCGTTCTATCCGTGTCCCCGTCAGAGTCCCCCGTTCTATCCGTGTCCCCGTCAGAGTCCCCCGTTCTATCCGTGTCCCCGTCAGAGTCCCCCGTTCTATCCGTGTCCCCGTCAGAGTCCCCCGTTCTATCCGTGTCCCCGTCAGAGTCCCCCGTTCTATCCGTGTCCCCGTCAGAGTCCCCCGTTCTATCCGTGTCCCCGTCAGAGTCCCCCGTTCTATCCGTGTCCCCGTCAGAGTCCCCCCGTTCTATCCGTGTCCCCGTCAGAGTCCCCCGTTCTATCCGTGTCCCCGTCAGAGTCCCCCGTTCTATCCGTGTCCCCGTCAGAGTCCCCCCGTTCTATCCGTGTCCCCGTCAGAGTCCCCCGTTCTATCCGTGTCCCCGTCAGAGTCCCCCGTTCTATCCGTGTCCCCGTTCAGAGTCCCCCGTTCTATCCGTGTCCCCGTCAGAGTCCCCCGTTCTATCCGTGTCCCCGTCAGAGTCCCCCGTTCTATCCGTGTCCCCGTCAGAGTCCCCCGTTCTAGTCCCGTGTCCCCGTCAGAGTCCCCCGTTCTATCCGTGTCCCCGTCAGAGTCCCCCGTTCTATCCGTGTCCCCGTCAGAGTCCCCCGTTCTATCCGTGTCCCTATCAGAGTCCCCCGTTCTATCCGTGTCCCTGTCAGAGTCCCCCGTTCTATCCGTGTCCCTATCAGAGTCCCCCGTTCTATCGGTGTCCCCGTCGGAGTCCCCCCCCGTTCTATCGGTGTCCCCGTCGGAGTCCCCCCGTTCTATCGGTGTCCCCATCAGAGCCCTCCAGTTCTATCGGTGTCCCCATCAGAGTCCCCCCAAAAAAATGTAGGGGGGAGGGGGTTAGGAAGTGAAGGGGGGACACCAGGGAGAAGAAGGGGGTATTGAGCAGAAAGGTTGGATGGGGAAGAGTTCCCTAGGGAGTGATTCTAACTGATGGGGGAGGAGACCGATCGATGTTCCTCCGTACAAGGGACACACTCCTCTCCTCTGACAGGGCGTGGATCTTGGTGTTTGCACCCCGTCATTAAGCCGTCATTTAAATTGGTCGTTAAAAACGATGGTGCGTGGGCCGAGAAAAACGGGCATTAAAAATGTATAACCTGCTCTAATTTTTCTCATCGTGAAAAAACGGTCGTGTGTAGGCTTTAACGACGGGGGGGGGGGACGCGCATGCTCAGAAGCAAGTTATGAGACGGGGAAATTTGCATAGTCAAACCCAAAGGGCAGCGCCATCCGAATGGAAATTCCCCTTTATAGTGCCGTGGTACGTGTTGTACGTCACCGCGATTTTTTTATCGCGATCGTCGACGGCCACACAAAATATTGTCACTTTTGGCCCCAATTTGGAGATTTTCACTTAGGGGTGTACTGACTTTTGTCCCCAGAGGTTTAGACATTAATGGCTGTGTGTTGAGTTATTTGTTATACAAGCTGTACACTCACTACACAACCCCTCCCCCCTGTGTACACCCCTCCCCCCATGAACACTCACTACACAACCCCTCCCCCCATGAACACTCACTACACAACCCCTCCCCCCTGTGTACACCCCTCCCCCCATGAACACTCACTACACAACCCCTCCCCCCATGAACACTCACTACACAACCCCTCCCCCTGTGTACACCCTCCCCCCATGAACACTCACTACACAACCCCTCCCCCATGAACACTCACTACACAACCCCTCCCCCCTGTGTACACCCCTCCCCCCATGAACACTCACTACACAACCCCTCCCCCCATGAACACTCACTACACAACCCCTCCCCCCCTGTGTACACCCCTCCCCTCCATGAACACTCACTACACACCACCCCTCCCCTGGTGTACACCCCTCCCCCCATGAACATTCACTACACAACCCCTCCCCCCTGTGTACACCCCCTCCACCATGTACACTCACTACACAACATTGGAGATACAAAGACCCCTCCCCCTGTGTACACCCCTCCCACCATGTACACTCACTACACAACACTGGAGATACAAAGACCCTCCCCCTGTGTAACACCCTCCCACCATGTACACTCACTACACACTACACAACATTGGAAATACACAGACTCCTCCCCCTGTGTACACCCCTCCCACCATGTACACTCACTACACAACATTGGAGATACAAAGACCCCTCCCCCTGTGTACACCCCTCCCACCATGTACACTCACTACACAACACTGGAGATACAAAGACCCTCCCCCTGTGTACACCCCTCCCCCATGTACACTCACTACACAACATTGGAAATACACAGACTCCTCCCCCTGTGTACACCCCTCCCACCATGTACACTCACTACACAACATTGGAAATACACAGACTCCTCCCCCTGTGTACACCCCTCCCACCATGTACACTCACTACACAACCCCTCCCCCCTGTGTACAACCCCTCCCCATGAACACTCACTACACAACCCCTCCCCCCATGTACACTCACTACACAACATTGTAGGTACAAAGGCCCCTCCCCCTGTGTACACCCCTCCCCCCGTGTACACCCCTCCCCCTGTGTACACCCCTCCCCCTGTGTACACCCCTCCCCCTGTGTACACCCCTCCCCTGTGTACACACCCTCCCCCCTGTGTACACCCCTCCCCCCTGTGTACACCCCTCCCCCCCCGTGTACACCCCTCCCCCCCGTGTACACCCCTCCCCCTGTGTACACCCCTCCCCCCCGTGTACACCCCTCCCCCTGTGTACACCCCTCCCCCTGTGTACACCCCTCACTACACAACATTTCTTCAGTGTTGTCACATGAGAAGGTACAAGAAATGTCACCGAGGGGTGTACTTACTTTTGTCAGATACTGTATTTATTTATTCTTTAATATAAATAAAGGAATTACGTGAAAACCCAGGAAGCCCCCCCCCCCCCCCTTCACAGAACGGGCATTTTGGGGAAGTTGCATTTTTCTGTTTCAAAATAATTCTATTTTGGGGAAATTTCTGGTCTTTGCTCTTCCTGTACAGCAGGGCGGCGCCCTCCCCCCCTCCCCCAAACCTAAAATAATCCCTTTCACTTTCTGAATTTTGCTA